>JAZGTJ010011923.1:0-16383 GCA_036877575.1 Botia almorhae
CTGTTGTCTCTTATTGTAATCGAAGTTGCTTCCTGTCCTCATTTGTAAGTCGCTTTGGATAAAAGCGTCAGCTAAATGACTAAATGTAAATGTAAAATGTAAACATATATGACTGGCTAGTCATGGCCAGTCCCCAAGAATCAGCTACATAGCACTGAGATGTCATATTAGCTCATATGAGGTACTGTATGAGGTACTGAGACTCAACTGCAAGAGGAGAATGCTTTCTCCAGTTAATAGAACTACTTTTTTAGTGATAATTTGGGACTCCACTATGATGCAGGCTCAATTGTCTCTTGAACATATGGAGTTAGTCCTTGCTGCTGTGAGCAGTGTTTGGCTAGGCTCCGCACCTAACAGTCCTGAAGATTTAGAGACTGTTAGGCCTCATAAAACGTGATTCTGTTGGGCCTACTGCATATGAGACCATTTTAGTTCTGGCTAAAGAAAAACAGGGTTTATACTAAAAACCACTAAGGATGGTAAGGGTTACACACTAAGGGCTTCATATCTTTTCTATGTGGATTAGACTCACCTTGGGTACACTCTAGGACTGCAACGCTGTTGCAGGATTCTCAGCACCTATGCCACCCAGTCCGTGGTCAGTGGGAGGGCCCTAATCTCTAAAAGGGCATTGTTTCTGGCATTGAAGCACTTCCTTCCACATCTCACTGGCCAACATGTGCTAGTCCATAAAAATGACACCACAGTGGTCTCATATAAATCACCAGGGAAATGTTCACATTCCCTGTTCAGGCTAGTGCAACAGATCTTTCTTTGGGCAGAGACCAGGTTGCTCTCCGTCTGACTGTACATCCTAGGGTATGCAAGTATGCAAGAGGATATCCTGTTGAGGCAGGGGCTGAGGCCTAAGGAGTGGAGGCTCCATTCACAAAGTGGTGGAGTACATTTGGCAGAGGTGATTATATGCCCTGATGTGGCAGCTCTTTGTGTCAAGATGTGAGCAACACCATGTTGGTTAAGTGCTGGAATTTCCCCAAGAGCACCTCTTTGCAGAGTTAGCTACTGATTGCTACTGATTAAAACTAAAGTAGTTTATTTTTGTAATAATCTTTAATAGATTTAGATGTGTATAGCATTTTTAATATTTTAATATTTTTTTATTTACGTAAATCTTAAAGATACGGCAAGGATAACTTAAATGAAAATGAATTTGTTAGTTTATTTAGTTTAATTATACATTTTAAAGAAAACTAGAAACTAAAGCTTTAGAGAACAATTATAAATAGATTAAGAATAAGCAGGGCAGCTTGAACAATAGATAAACACAATTCTATTCTATAACATCATTTATTTTATGGTGACACTGGAGCACAGAAAAACTTTATTTTATACCCAGCTGAGTCCATTGACACAGATGGTCACATGAGCCGAAAACGGACTTTTTGAACAAAAGGTTGTATTGTACAAATAAATTGATTGATAATTAAATTCTTACTAGTAACATTTATTCTATATATAACCTTTTATTTTGCGTTATCTTATTACACTAATCATTTCTTATGCATATGCTCATACATCCCTCAATGTACATCAATCTCCTGTAGTACAGTCGCTGGAGAGTTGCGTTAGCAGCGCAGAAGTTGTGGGTTCGGTTCTCAGGGATGCCCAAGTAATTACAAAATGTTTAACCTAACGTTTAATTTTTGTGTTTGTTTAAAGCAAAGTAATGTGAATGCAATTAATATGCTTGCAAAGTAAGTCTGTAAATATATTTCACGATAATAACGAACCACAGGCAGGACTTTTATTTTGAATTGTAATTTAGCGTAGGCGGGATTTTAAGGAAAGTCTGTTTTGCATCTGATAAATAAGAGTTTTACTAGTACGAATGCAATTGTAGAGCTGTGTAATTATAACTCTTACTAGTAATAATTGAATTAAAGAGCTCTCTAATCGTTATTGTTACTAGTAACAACTGTATTGCAGTATTGCATTTATACTAGTAACAATTCCGATTGTAGAGCTCTCTAATTCAATTGTTACTAGTAAGTACTGAATAAAAGAGCTCTAATTCAATTCGTACTAGTAAAAATGCAATTACGAGAGTACCGCTGGGGGCATTAAAAGATAATTTGGCCTTCCACAGGGGCCCCAGAAACGGATTTGTATGATGTGACTTGTATAACCTGGTTATTTCAAGATTTCCCAACTGCAGGTAATGTACTATCCTTTTTTTACACGTGCAACAAAATGTTGCTTCTTTTTAGGGGCCTGTCATAATGTTATACTCTGATTAGTGTGCATATTAGTGCATACTAATAAGCACTATTCTAATTTCTAATGCCTATCATAAAACGACGGGTTGCTGTAGTTATTTATTTATAATTATTGTAATTAGACACGAAAAACATACCTTAGCAAGTAAATAATTTCCCCAAACATTCATTCTGAAGTTAAATTTGTTTTATGTAAAAATGTTTTATTTGATTTATTTTAAAGTTTATTCAAAATGATACGGAATGCCATTTAGAATACACGCCTTCTGACCATGACGTCACCATGTCACGCAACTGCAGGATCGGGTTAGGATTTCTTTCATACGTTGTTATATAGTGTTGCAAAATGTAAACTGTACGAATGATCATCCACATTGTATTTGTGATTCAACATACATCGCCAATCTTTCGGTGAGTTTTCATCATTCATTACGCTGTTTGTGCGTACAGTGATGTCAGGTGATGGTGAGCTTTCGATGTTTTCCATTTGTTTCCACACGTTCTCATCATTAGTTTCCCAGAATTTTTTTATCCGACTGATGCCTTAAAACCCACCTGATACTATAGTTCACGCAATATAATGCAATTTGATTTTGAGGGATGTTGCATTATCCATAGGGACATATGTCGGCCTAGCTAAACAGCGATGGCCTGTAAGGCAGTGCAAAATTGTATACATCTGTTGACTTAAAAATGTGACAGTCTACTGTTATTACTTTTGAATTGAGCTCAGTCTTACGGTTTCTGTTGTAAGGCATTCCTATATTAAACATGTTCATTTAGTCAGATGACTGACTGATCACTTAGAGGCACAAAAACAGACCTTACTATAAACGTACAAACAACAGTACAAAAGGCATTATAGTGCATTTTAGTTTTGAATTGCTATTAATCATTTGTATGCCTGAATGAATAGCGTAACACTGACTTCAATCAAAAAGCTGCTATTAATAAAGAAAAAATGATAAAAATTTTAATATATTACGGTATTATAGTAGTTACAGGTGTTACTGTATGCACCATTTTGAACAGCGTGTCTAAGTGTCAATACTCTGATCGTATACTGTGCATATTAGTGTAAACTATTTTTTTTTTTACTATAAAATCATTAAGCCTATGCCCAGAAAGAAGACTTACGGGCTTTTGGGTCTCAGCGGTCCTAAAACAGTTTCATATTCAAAGTTGGTAATCACGTTTGAAAGCAGCAGTTTTATGACTGTTTAAGGACACAGTTGCAATTTCTAAATGAGTTACTGTCCAAAAGAAAAAAAAATCAGGGTGTAATGTTTTAAACACGAATTCGATTAAAAAAATTTATATAGCACATTTTTACAATGTACATTGTTTCAAAGCAGTTTTACATATAAGCAACAAAAATACAAAACAGGAAAATTAGGAAATATTACACATTGGATACAGAATACATGGAATTATTGCAAATTTTACTTAGATGTGTCAACTAACCACCTGCTTTCTATGTTATGGTAAACTAAGAAGCAGGTCATATCTGGCAGGAAAAATCTAAGTGACTGCAAGCATATCTGATGTTTACTGTAATATAGCAATTAGTGTTCCTATAGCCAGTTAGCAGATCATGGTGCTAGAAATACCACCTGGGTTCAATTTCCTGCACATACTGATAAAATGTAAAGAGCCTGTAAGTACACTGCAAGTCATCTTGGCTAAAAGCATCCAACAATGTATATTGTTCTGGACAAAACAGAGACCACTGCAAAATTATCAGTTTCTCTGGTTTTACTCTTTATAGGTATGTTAAAATAAAATGAACAAGTTTGTTTCATTCTATAAACTACTGACAACATTTCTTCCAAATAACAAGTCATTTAGAGCATTTATTTACAGAAAATGAATTCTGGTCATAAAATATATGCAGTGCCAGGCTTTAAGTACTATATATTCATACTAATTTTAAAACAACACAATACTAATGTTGTAACTTGGGAAGAGTTGAAAAATCAATATTTGGTGGACAACCTTATATGTTGCTTGATTCATGTGCCCTTAAAGACAAATTTGCCCAATTCTATATTTATAGTTTAAATAATATTTGGTTCAGGTGATCACTTATATACTTCCATTAAGCAGAATGAGATGTGCCTGTATTGGAATTCAGACACTGGAATGTAATGGCTGCCATAAATGTAGAGATGCCAATTTAAGAAAATTTGGAGTGGTCTTAATTTTCTCCAGAGCTGTATATAGTGTTTTGAATATCAAACCTGCTATAACTAGCCAAATTATAAATTTACATATTTGGTATAAAAGTGATGGAGTTTATGTACTTATTACCTAGACAAAAGTCCTATTTACTAGTCATGCAAGGAAAGCTCCTGTGAAATCAGCAATAAAATGTTATATTTAGCTAATTTTCCAGTGAAATACATGCACACTGTATTAAAGATTGTTATTGCTTTGCCAATATTGTTATGGGTTCTTTTAAAGAGTATTTCTTACTGCTGCTGTTGTGCATTGGAATTACTCCTATTTATCAGTGACTGATCTTCGTATACACGTCTGTACAGACATACTGTATGCTACTTACCTTGTACTCCTTTTTGCTGTACTAATTTATCTCTTTACACAGGGGGCACAGGGTGAGTGAGGGCTGTTGTCAAGAGTCACCCACAGTGGGGCGGAATTAATGGTGTCTCCCACTATGAAGGCACTGGTGGATGCAGTCTGGGCAGTGTGGAGCATAGGGGCCTCAATATATGACTACATCCATACAAATGCCATGGAGGAGCGCATTCACACACTGGAAAGTGTTTTAACTGTTCATCAGTGTGTCATCGGCCTGCTGTCTGCTGGACTTGTTGCCCTCTTTACCTACATTCTGCTAAGGAAACACTGATTTAGCCCCTGACATTAACCATTTTCCCCTGACATTAACCATAGGACAAGTTTGCACAAACCAAAGGACCACGATGGTGACGTCAATGGGAATACTGGGATGTGTTAGTGTCAAGCTTTGTTCATTTAACCATAAATGGATTTAAATGTGACTTATACCCAAGCAGTTACAAATTAAACAATCTTTTAACCCATAATGTTTTTCAGTTACAATCTTTCAAAATGAACTTCCATGTCATTCAAGGCTACCACAGAGAATATGATTTGAGAGTTGGGAGAGTTGAGTCCATGGAGAGTTAACACCTACCTACCCAAGCTTCTTTACAAAAACTTTGTGATAGCTAAACAAAGCATAACCACTAGATCAGCATGGGACCTGTTTACTGCTGTCATAAGCAGAAGTAAATGTGTTTTTCTTTAACTTAATTGTTAAAATCGCCAATGACAACATATTAATATTATTAATATTTAATTATCGTTATATATAATGCTTATATATTACATTAAAACTATTAATACAAATTATGTAAAACTTAAAAGCTTATATATTTGCTCCATATTAGCCTTAAGTAGTATATTAAGGTATTAAAGAAACTAAAGAACCTCAAAAACTTGATTAAAGAACTTTAAGTGTCCTTAATCATGCAATTAAGTTGTCAATGTTTTTTAACTTGTCTACCTTAATGACTTGAGTAACTTCCTTTGGTAAAAGTTCAGTTAGTAGTAGTAAGCCTAGTTGTTAAGTTGTAGTTAACTAGTAGTAGTTAAGTTGACTTTAGTGAATTTATTAACACACTGTTGTCTTTTACAGGTTTTTACTTATGTTGCTTAAGAGATAAACTGCTAGAAAAACATACCTGCTGATTGTAAAATTTGAAAATCAATGTCTAGCTTTAAGGGAATAGTTTTAATGTGTCAAAAGTTCCAAAAAATATCAGAAAGTGAAGTCACATTTTTGTTAAAATGTGAATTAGGCATTTCAAAAGGAACCTCTAAAGTTATTAATCACTCGTGCTCCCAATATAATACAGAGCAATATGATGAAGGTTTACACACTGGTTAGATGTGCCCAGTCTGTAGCAGTGTATACTTGGATACAAAACGTTCAACACTTTCACCCTCTAAGGTTTTAACAGCCCTCCAGTGGAGCTTTCCACAGTTTTCTGGGTTTCCATGCCTGCTTAACTCTTCCTTGATGTAGTCCATCCAGAGATCTATAAGATCAATTGTATTTGCTGATAAGTGCCACTTAATAGGTATAACAGTCAGTGCTGCTGCCTCAAAATTTAAAAGTTATAAACAGTCCCACTGAATCATACTGACCTTCATCTGTAGACCCAAACTCACGAAGTGCTCGTTCATAATAATCTCTCAGGTTACTTATTTTTGGGGTCTCCTGGAAAAATACAGAGCAGCAATGTGTATTGTATTGTAATGTGTATTGTAGATTTCTGTTGGTTGACATTTTAATATCACTTACCTGCTCCCTCTCAATGTAAATCATCTTCATGAAGAATGCCTTAGTGAAGGGTCTGTGTTCATGTAAACTGAAACCCAGTCAACAGTCAGTTACAAGAGATGGTGGATTATTAAAAGAGAAGGGTTTTATCAAGTTCCACTTAAATTTCTAATGTTTCATTTATTTCTTTTACAAAATATATATATATATATATATTTATATTTTGTAATGGGAAAGACCACTGTATATGAAGATAAAGATATAAACATAGAACCACAGTGCACATCTGTGTTTGCCACATACCTTACAAATGTTTTTCTAGCCCTTTTGTAGCCACCAGTTTTATATGACCATTCAAGGTATTTTTCCTTCATAGCGGATGACACTGTGGGTACTGGGGACAAAAGCCCTTTCTGCAGATACAGGATCACATAAAGTCACGTAAAAATACTCTGTATAATTAACTTTAAATTCATGTATACATGAATTTTAATTGTTAACTCAAGCTTTTATATCAACCAACAAGTTGATATGTTGGTCTTGGATCAATTTCTTTTAAGCATACATGTGTTTGTTACTGTATGTCTTACCTGAAAAAAGGCCTCTGTTTCCTCTAGTGTTTTTGATGTCATGATCCAATCTGCTTGCAACTGCCATAATGATAGACTTTCCTGTATATACAAACCTCTTTAATTGCAAAGCTAAACTTTTATTCAAAAATTATTTTAAATTAAAAATGACCTTATTCTTTTCATAAAATGTTACCTTTCCTCAGTTTAAACATTTTATATGTTCACAATATTTGATTGCAAACAAAATATGGGTTTGAGATTTTCATATCGTTGCATTCTGTTTTCATTTACATTTGTCAGTGTCCCAACTTTTCTGGAATAGTTTGTGTATAATATATAATAATATAATATATACGTATCAAAACAGACAGGACAAGCCCTGTCACTTAACTATAAAATTAAAAGAAAACAGTCAGGAAAAGTTAAATTACTGAAGTACACTAATTAGGGCAAAACTGCTACCTTGGGATTGACATGTTTCAGGGCTTCCTGAAATAGATGTCCTGCCTCTAAGCTCTTCACATGGACCAATGTCTGCAGGCTGAGGTTCCACATCTCTACTGACTGGCTGAAGCACTGGGTTGCAGTGATGGCAATTTGTGTAGCTGACACTGTATCCCCTGATGACAGCAGGACCTGTAGCTGTTTTTTAGGAAATTGAGAAGCACCCTATATTACTAGCATCATTTTATATGGTGGTAATGTTTGTAAGGAAAAACTTGCAGGTTTATTATGTGCATTTTATTTAAACATTACCCAGGTATTGTAAAAAGTCTCTTGCAGTAACCTGGCCTCATGTGCACTCTGTAAGACTCTGAGTAATCGTTCTTTCCTCTAGAAAAAATAGTCACACAATACACAGGCCAGTTAGCGGATAGGCATCTGATTTACAACAGGTTTATGCAAAGTTCATTTAGATGGATTTTAATTCAGTTTTCCTGGTAAATACAAATCAAATACAACTTCCATTAACACATAAATTGTCATTATATTCAGGCAGACACCATATTTATGTGATTCTGTAAAGTAATTTAAACAATGAATGCTATTCACAATGTTAATATTACAAAGTGTATTTTAAATAAAAGCTGGCATGTAGCTGGGCATGCTTTTGAAATTATTTGACTTATACTAATAACTTTGTCTCCTGTAAACCTTTTAAAAGAACCAGGCCGAAAAAGCTTTTATACTCAAAGACATCACAAAAATCTCAAATATAAAATCCTTAAAATAAAGACTTTTATTCAAAGATTGTAGTCAAACCATATTTTTTGTCCAGTAAAGCAGCTTTAGCATAAACATATGAAAAGACATTGTCTTATGCTAGGGACAGGCAACAGAAGCTGACTGTGGTGATAAGTCAAGGCAAAAAAGTTGAACACTGCAAAGTCTAGCAAAGCCACCTAGCATGCACTCTGCACCTGCATGAGGAAGACTCACACACCAGCAAAGTGATTCTATAAGTGTAGAATTAAAGAATTATAAAGAACTTCCTTATACTACATATAATGACAACAGTGCAAACTGAATAAAAATATATATGTATTGGTCTGATGGCCAATTGTCACATGAAGTGTAGCAGGCTTAAAAACCATGAAATTTCTTTACATATTCACCTGCATGTCTTTATGGAATACAACCTGTATTATGTTATCACGTTACCAGAAAATAAAAATGTAAATTCATTGTAATAATGAAATGGGGACAATAGTGAAAGTGACCTCTGCATTTAACCCATCACTGGTGAGTGAACACACTGCAAGTCGTGAACACGCAAACACCTGCAGCAGTGGGCGGCACATTACTGCACCCGGGGAGCAATTGGGGGTTAGGCGCCTTGCTCAAGGGCACTTCAGTTGCAACCCCCCAGTGCTGGAATCGAACCAGTAACCTTCTGATTACAAGCTCAACTTACTAACTAGTAGGCCACAACTGTCCCCTATAAGTCAATCCTTCAAGGGATAAAGTAAATATTATATTCTTGTCAGGAGTATTATACTATGAAAAGTCAATACATAATTTACATTAGTTCATTACCTTTTCCTTGAGTTTAGGCACGTTTGTCTTCCTCTTGTATCTTTCAAGACAAAATGTGACATAGCACATCCACATGTCCTCTAAAGAAATAATTATATGGTAAATCAGCAAACAATTTTCTTAGAGCTGGAGATGAGAACTACTAAAAGGAATCACTGAAACTTATCTAAACTAAATGTATTATAACATACCTGTATTAAGACTCTTTAACGCTTCCTCATAAACGACACAGCAACGCTCCTCTCTGCGCTCTGTATCGGTGGCACTTCCTCTTGCTGACTGGAGCTCAGGAGCTACAGCAGCATCCAGTTCACGCTTAGCCATAAAATCCCACATCAAACAATCATCATTATATTGACTCTGCAAACTAAACACAAGCAGCATTCACGCATCTCTAAATGGAAAGAACCTTGAATGAACCTGTAAATACATTTTATTGATCAACAAAGTATAAATATAAAAGATTATTTACTCTTGAAGAATGGTGTGCTGTAAATCCTTTGTAAAGTTAAAGATTGCAGCTATCTGCATCAGAGACAAAATGAATTCAGTCCCTGAGGAGACAAAACATCAGTTTTTAGAACTCGGCTGTTACAAAGCAATCCACAACTGATGAATTGACTGTTTAAAGAAATAGTTTACCAAACAAACTCTCATTTACGCAACCTCATGCCACACACTGGAGTCAAATGAGTTACTTTATGATGGATGGATGGATATTTGGAGCATTCACATTTTGGGTCCCACTTTCATTACAATAACAGACAGCATATTTCAAAAAGCATATTTGTATGCATTTAGCAGAAGAAACAGTTATATACACCTGGCGTGGCATGAGGGCAAGTAAATGCTAAGAATATTTTTTTTTAAAAACTACTCCTTTAAGTGGAAATTTTGCCAACCTTTAATTTTTTGTGTAGCATCCCTGTACACCACCTCAGCCAGTTTACCACTCATGATTTCTGGAGAAAACTCGTATTCCCCCTACATTGCAAAATATGCAAGTATTACTAATTGCTTTCAAACTGCAAACATAAGACCTGGAAAGCACATTTTATGAAATATTTCACCCCAAAAGGAAAATTCTCTCATGGTTTGCTCACTCTCATGACATCCAGTAAGACTTTCTTTAGCCAAACAAAAGTTTTTATTAAACTGACATGGCTCTTCCCAGCTTTGCAATAGCATTAAATTGTCTGATTTTGTTTTCCAAATAACACATCCATAATAAAAGAAATCCATACGACTAACAAATGTCTTCTAAAGTTAAACATCTGTGAAAGTAAACGATGTACATTTTAAGACCCGTGATCAAAATATCTCATTCTTGCATGTCACGTGACTAATTATCATATGGTTGTGATGGAAAATGCCATTTCTAATTTAGCACTCTGATCTGTTTGTTTACACTGATATGTGATGTACCAATCACTTAAGAAGCTCAAAGTATTAACTGTTTCTATTCACAAATATATTGTGTTGCTTGAGAAGACATTTATTAACCCACTGGATTAATGGATACGCTTTTTGAAGCTTTTTTTGAAGCTAAAGTCAAATTACTCAGCCTCTTGGCATCCTAGGTGTATACGACAACTTAAAAACAAATTAATAAGCATACCACATCTATTTTAGCTTTCTCCAACTCCTGCTGCTGTTTTCTCAGTTTCTCAGCGTGCATGAGCTCCATCCGGAAATACTGCACAGACACACATAATCAACCACAATTGTTTTTTTTTATCCTTAATCCTTTGTGTACACCTCTTATACCACTCTCAGCCACAAGTTGGCTAATACAAACAATAGAAGTGTGTCCCAGTGTTATTCCTTACCTCCTGATAAACTTTCTTGTTTGTGGGATGAAAGCGCAAGGCACGAAGAAATAGATGTCGGGCACTCTCCGAAGAGTTCCTGTCCTCCATCTCACATTTGGCAGCCATTATCCACAAAGCTGAGAGCATAATTGGCATTTTACTACTGACCATAGTTTGAACATTTTTTAAATTTAGTATCATCATAGTAAACTAAATTCATTTATTCCATCAAAAAAGTTTACCTGGTTTGTCAGGATGGATGGCTAACATAGATGACAAAACCTTGCTAAGCTGAGTTTTTGTGCCCTGGTTAAAAGATGAGAGGAACAATATTAAAGAGGGTACTTAAAGTTTGGAGCCAGCGCCCCCAGTGGTCAAGTTATAAAAAATTAGAAACCTTTGATTAATTAGCCTAGTCACGAAACTTCTCTTTTGTTGGGTGCAATACCAAATTTTGCATCATCTAGGGACACTCCTGACAAAAAGTTTTAAAATATCTTTAAGACCAAATGAATCTTGAGTAACACATCAAGATTAGATGACAAGATGCCAAAAAGGATCTCAGGCTGTCTCTCAGGCTTTGCCTTATTGACATGAAACTTCAAAGCACGGGTGACCACATCCTGTCTCATAACAATTTGGTGACAACGCCACCTATAGAAAATGTGAAGATGATGTCACGCGTGTTGAATTCTGGGTAAATGTTTTTTTTCAATCTTATATTAGTATGACTGTGCTGCCTTTGTGCTACTAAAAAAGTGCTCTTTGTGGGCTTGATCGCATAACTGCTGCTTGCAGCAGTATTTATTTATGGATTTATCTGCTACAAAGGATTGAAATGCAGAGCTAACCGGCTAACATATGAGTTGTTTTTGATATTTGAGTTGATTGTTTTCGCTCATAAACTAAAGGCCTAGATGTACCTACAGTTTTATAGAATTACGCAGATTGTTTGTTACTTTTAATAGTACTAAATACTTTAATAGTATGAGTGTGGAGACATAGGTTTACAAGTGTAATAGTAATTTATTGCAGTTTAAATGTAATAAAGTTAAACTGTAATAAATGTCATTTGAATGTATCATTTTGGTAAGCTGTGGGATGTTTTTCACCCAAAACTGTGTAAGAAAATTGCAGATTTCTTATCAGGAATAAAATATGAAGATTTACTTATCATTACAAGCTGTTATGTTTGTGTGTTAATGTAATGACAGTGTGCCAGCTGACCAATAAGAGTAGACCAGGCATTTTAGAAGAGGGGCATTAAAGTGAAAGGCACTAAAACAAATCCTACTGCACATAATAATATATCAGAAACAAGAAAAGTGATTCATCAATTTCATAAATAAAATTCACATACCCATTTCTTGTTAAAGGCGACCTGAGAAAGCCATAGCTGCACATCTTCCTTTAAGAAAATCAGTTATTATTATTGTTAAGTTAAAGTTCAGCATCAAAATACATCTAAAGTTGGACTTTTTCCACAACATCCTACCTGCCATTTTGTTGTAGCTTTTCTGAAAACGTTGTTTATACAATGAATAATGGGAAACTCGATTTCTTCTCGTTTGAAGTTATAACCAATTCTCTGTAATCACAACATTAAAAAACAATTAATGTAAACAGGTTGATTATGATGTACCAGAATCTTGATGTTTATTACACTAACGCCATATGAGTAAACAGACGTTTTACTATTTTTACATGTATTAAATAAAAACATAAAAACAGCTTTACTCACAGCTCTCCTTTTCTTGATAAGCTCAAGGACGTTTATTTCATACTGATGAAAAACAAAAGAGCATTCTTACATATATTTGAACCATGCAAACTAGACATAGTAAATAGGTTACTTAGTAATATATACTTAACTATATTGTATAAGGAGGCAAAAACTACTTGCAGACCTGTATGTATGCAATAAAGTCATCTTTGCTCTGAACAGCTCGGTGCAGCTTGTATTCGAGAGCAGTAGATCTTTTCAGCATGGATCTAAAAGAAAATGTGCTGTTTACGTAATGTATTGTTTCAGAATAAACACAAAAACAAACACTTCTGTCTGTTGATTTAGTGTGCACCGTAATACTTACTTAACTTCTTTACTGGTGAACAAACCAACCCTCTCCAGCTGTTCAAGGGCTGGAATTCTGTCCTCTATTCGCTGTTGTACAATGTCTGCCATTTCGAAAAATCTTCTTTATTTAAAAAAAAAGCTTGATATAAATTTGTTAGATATTTAGAGTTTTAATATAAGAACGACACTGATCAATTTCTCAACCCAACACACGTGTACAAGCGAAGCGGTCCTTCGCATAACTTCCGGTTGCACATCAGAAAACCTCCGAAAGCAACTTTCCACTAAAAGAATGGATCCGTTTTTAAAATCCTATACAGCGAACTTTTCCACGAATACATGACACGAATTTGATCTTATTTAAAAATACTAACCCTTTCTCCTTTCTTTCAACAGGTATCGCCTCTATTGAGCATTAGAATGTTGTAATCTTGGTCACTGTAACTGTATCTGATATAGCTGATGTTATAGCTGATGTTATTGCCTCATGATATTCAAAAAGTGGAGAAATGGTCCCTGGATTGGGGTCTAAAATTCTCATTCTCCAAAACAAAATATATGTTAGAAAGAACAGAATAACTGAACATTTTGATCTAAAGCTGTATAATCAAACAAGAAAGAGTGCCCATATTTAAATACATTGGTTTATGGTGTGACAGTAAATTAACATGGAAACTGCATATAAGTAAAATTGAATCAAAGTGTAAAATGATCATAAATTGCATGCATATGTTGTTAGTCACAATTGGAGAGGTAGGTATAGTGCATTGTTGTGCATGTATCAAGCATTTATTCGTTCCTGCTTTGATTATTGATGCATTGTGTATGGGTCAGCAAACCAATCTTTACTGAAAAGTAAGATATTCAATCCAGAGTTAGGAATATATTGTGGAGCAGTTAAAACATCCTGTAGATGCAATTAGGGTAGAAATGGGAGAAATGCTTAGAGCTTAGAAGGGAAAAACTAGCAAGACTTACTGGGTGAATCTACAACAATCGGTAATCATTTTACTTGCAAGTATTGGAGGCATGCTGGGAATATTCGCATGACGGAGGACATTGTTTTGGCTAAAAAAGTAGAACATGGGCTAAGGGATATGGAATGGACATTAAAATCCTCTGTCCTAATGTACAACTCACTGATGTAAGATTTGAGCTTACTAAACAAGACCACAGAAAAGAACATTGAAAATTAACTTAATACTATTTTAAACAATACATTTTATTTCACTTTAAAATATTTACAGACAGTTCTAAAGGAACCTGTCAGTCAAAAGGTTTTATTTCATTTAATACACAAATTTGTTTGAAATTACCCAGTGATTTATCAATGTACACTGCAGAGAGAGACTACAGTGGGTTGAGAAATCAGACCAAACAAAGTAGTATATGGTTAACTCCTCTTCATCTTTAATTAGTGAAATACATTTAATATCAGACAAAGAAGGAAAGGAAAAGGAAAGGACGTGACTCGGAAATTGTGCTCTGCATTTAACCCATCCAAGTGCGCACACACACACCGTGAACGCACACCCAGAGCAGTGGGCAGCCATTGCTGCGGCGCCCGGGAAGCAGTTGGGGGTTCGGTGCCTTGCTCAAGGGTCTCACCTCAGTCGTGGTATTGAGGGTGGAGAGAGTGCTGATTCACAATCTCCACCTACAATCCCTGCCGGACCTGAAACTCGAACCTGCAACATTTGGGTCACAAGTCCGACTCTCTAACCATTAGGCCACGTCTGCCCCAGAAGATTTATTAATGAAGTGTACTCATCTTTATACAGATTGAAAGAGGCTGGAATAATGGTGTATTTTTGTTGGGTACCAGCACACGTTGATAATGCTGCTGCTGAAAAACTACACTGTAAAATCCAATTAGTAAACCTTACTTAAAAAAAGCATGCAAACCGATTGCCTTAAAAAAACCAAGTAAGGTTAAATGGGAATAGTTTGTAGTATTAACAAATGCCTATCTAGTATTGTATACTTACAAGAAAGTTCCAGTAACTTAAAACTAAATTGTAGCATATACTTGTTTACTTTAGATGTACTCATCTTTAGTACAGGTTACTCAGAATTGCTATTTTAACAACTATATAATTTCAAGTGAAATATACTTTGTATGTATTCCAAACTACTGATTTATGCAAGTTGAGCTAACTTGACATTTTTTGCATGCAACTTGAAATTTCTAAGTTGACTTTACTTAAAAAGCAATCCAATTTACTTGTTAAAACCATGCAAACCGATTGCCTTAAAAAACAAGTAAGCATTACTCCAATAACTTCAATCAATTGTCTATTATAAAACACTGAGAAGGGGTTCGCAATTTAACAAGGAATACACTTACACCTGGACAAATACTCTAAGGCAGCCAGTGACACAGTTCAAGGATAAATTTATTGTATTTTTTTCTTAAGAACTGACAGGCACAGGGATGGTCCACACAAGTTTGCATTGGGGTTTACAAATTTTTAAAATAAAATACAAACCATTTGATGGTACAATAAATCTATATAAAATCTACATAAAAAAAAATTTGTGGACCAAACATAAAAAATAAAAGACCCACACCTGACTGTAACTGTAACATCCTAAACCAACAGATTTAACACTTTAATCAACATCCACTGTCATGAACAACTAAAATCTAATGCAAATCATCACCATTCTTACACATTTGTTAATGTTTTAACTTAACAGGAGATTCTTAAGTCAAGGTACAGTTGATTTGGCTTTTATCCAAAGCTACACATTGATCACTATACATTAAGTATGTGCAATCCCTGGGATCGAACCCATGACCTTGGCGTTGTTAACGCCATGCTCTAACCACTGAGCTAAGAGTAAGAGAGGAATGTGTTCATCAATGACAGTCAGCACTCCAACAGGTACTTGTGCCCAGGCCTCATCAGTATCAGATGCCTATAAGAAAACGAAACAATAACAATATTACAACAGGAAAATGTTAAAAGGGATGGTTAATTGTCAGTTGTCTGCCCTGCCTAAACTGCCATTTAGCCATTCCTTGTTAAGTATGCATTGTTTTTTTTATCTTTATTTATTTTTATCTCAACTCATAAATATTCAAGGTATAGTACTTACATTGCATGAGAAACTTTTTTCTCATGCAATATTGCATATTGCACGGCTTGCAATATGATTTTAATACTTCCAAAGAATATATAATAATAAGTCCTATTTTTAGGTTGACACAGACAGAAAGTACACTGGACTCACATTGTTTAATGAGTTAATGAGTTTTTTGGTAAACCCATTTTCAATGGAAATAATCAATAAATATAACTGATATAAAATATAA
>JAZGTJ010011924.1:0-16382 GCA_036877575.1 Botia almorhae
ATTGTATCAACATAAATAAAAACACAAAAATGACTTTTTTTGCATTAGCTGAGGATACAATAAAAAATTGTGTGCGAATCTGTATGCCGGCTACTTCAGGGTGCAGATTACTTAATTTAGGAACACTGCGAAATTACAGTTAGAGCTGCCAAAATTTATTCTGTTGAAAAAAAATGAGCTAAATGCATTCTGAAAGTGATGTGACTGCCAGTTAGACACTTAACTTCTTTCTTACAGTAATGTAGATTACAATCAGAAAGTGAAAATGAGTTTTAGCGAATGTGTTTAGTCACACACCGAGAATATACGAGTTTATATCACACTAAGAATAAGAGTAAAAACACAGAACCCTCATAATTTACCGAGACGTTTTTTCTCAAAATGTTTTAGTCCTGCATTTTTCTACTTTAAATTAAAAATACACTGGTAGCACATTCTGCAAAATACAAGGTCTTAAATCCAAATGAAAATGTCAATTCTGGACAAATGAAGGCGGCGGACTTCATCTTTATTAGGGTGACCTTAACAAAATATCAAACCTGTCTGATAAGCTGTAGTCGCTGGGTTTTTTAACAGATCTATCTATTTGTCTAGCTTGTTCTGTCCCTTAAGCTTTAACCTTCAGTGGTATTTTTTTGCCCACACAGAAGATACTAGTAGCTGTCAGCTCAATTTCAATCAATATAAACCCACAGCATGCTGTTAGAGGCAGGGAAAACCCCTTAAAGTCAATGCATCATAGCATAACATGTTTCAATTGCTTATTTGGAAGAAATGCGTTCATCACAGAGATCCAGCATCTGAGAACAGCTAATTTATGTTCTACTGGTCCCAATATACAAACATTTGAAAATAACATTTGAATAACTAATGGCTTTCTGCCTAATGGCATCACAAACACTTCAGAACAGGTGATAATGACTTTTACTAAAGCATTTTGTCAGTATGCAAGAGGAAATAAAATCCTCTTGATATAACACCATCTGCTAAATGTAAAATGCCAATTAATTTAGTTTACCAGGGAAAAATCTTATTCTCTGATGTCCTTATATGTTGATCAACACACATAAAGTTTAAATACTTCTTTAAATCTGTGACCATATCTGCATTAAACCTAAATGTAATAGCTGAAATTGTTTAGATGTTCCTATACTTTACTAATGGCTTTTTAATGGCTAACTTTTTACCTTGTTTACTTTGTTTAACTTATTCATCTGTCCCTAGTTTCATATCTATTTCTACTTGGAAATGAAGCTTTGTAGACTAGGTTTAACATGGGCTCTTATGGCAAAATGTTTGCAAGTCACTTTGGATAAACGCATCTGCTAAATGAATAAATGTCATTTTCCTGAAATATGTTATCAGAATTTTAACAGTTTCTGGTCTCTAATTATTTTTTGAAGGCACTAATTCTACAGTAGCTTTACTAATTCATACTAATTAATACTCATTTTTAACTCACCTGCACAATATCCAGAACCATTCCAGCTGCCACTGTTCCGAACCCTGCCAGCAGGAAAGGGAACAAAACCTGGAGTCCAATAGAGAAGGATGTTTCTTTTAGTGGAGCCGGCGGAACCGGGCTTTGGTCCGTACTAGTGTCGTCACTCTCGTTGCTTTGGCTGGCGTTTTCCAGGAGCGCGTCTTCTTCCCTCTGGCCCTTAGCGTTGACTCGACAGTCGAGGTCTGCCATGTCCGTCCGTTCGCTCTGCTGATCATCATGGTCCGGCAGGGAGGTCACCTCTGTGAGTTCGTACTCGCCGTTTGGGGGCACCTCCTCATTTTTGTTGGGTAGTATGACTGGATGGACCGACCCGTTGGAGTGGTGGTATGCAGGCGGTTCCTCTTCCTTCTTCATCTCTATCCGTTCTGTCCCAGTGGACATGTTGGACAGTTTGTCTTGATCTTTTGACCAGAGTACCATGCGGAGGCCTTAAGACGTTAAGTGTCAATTAAAAAGAAACTAATAAGCCTTAAGCTTTTCGTTCAGTTTAGGTCAGTTGTTCACCTGCAGTTATGAGATAATTTATCCCATTAAAGATGGTAGGTGCCACTAAACTAACATGTGCTGATCATCTAGAGGTTAAGGTTCTGGAGCAGGTGCACACGCCTTCTCCAGGCTTGTTTAAGATCCTGCCTGAACTTGGGTAGCATGCAAATTATGTTCTCCATTCAAAGTTATTTCTCTTTTAGAACATAACAACAGAAAGCCACATTTTAGTCAGTGCAGGAAAAAGATCCAAGTGGATGATTCCTCACAACAGGGACAGGGCTGGTTCCCTGCAATTGAAAACAAACAGCAATGAGAAAAATGGCTTTTGAAGGTCCTGACAGAATGTCCACTGCTCGAGTCTCTCGAAGGGACTTGGCTAAACTTTCGACCAGCTCTGTGCACTTGGGGGCTGGAAGCTTCTCACTTTACACCACGTGGCAAATTGGTTTTTGAAATGTATTTAAAGGTCTCTGGAGCCGGGGTAATATTACAACTCAGAGAAATGTCAGAGTTTGGTAAGGTCGCGTTGCCACCTGCCAAATGGAAATTACAAAGCAATGTGAAGTTTATATACATAGCTGTACATACATAACTACTTTCAAAAGATCCTAGATGAATAGATAGAGTCGGAGAGACACATAGATTTTTGTACACGTTTGAAAACCGGCTCTGTTATACTGTTTCAATGAGAAACACGTCATGATGCCACGGTAGCACAGACTGTTCTCCCGGATGACGTCAAACATCAGAAATCGACCATGACGTAATACTTTAAAACTCTAAAGTATTTATTAGTGATTATTTAAAGAAACAACAATCCAGAAACGTCTTTTAACATGGCAGAAGGAAAATAGGATGCGAGCCAACAACAATTTGCTCATTACCTCCGCAATGAAACAAAATCCCTACTTAGTAGTCCGATCAAATCCAGCCCAGCATGGGACGACGTAAATTAACACGGCTCGGTGCTGGTTCGCTTCGCATGAACACTTCTCGCCTATATCTCAGCGAAAAACGCTTATTCCGTTTAGTTTAGACTTGTTAAAAACTTAATCCGACTCATTTATCCGTCATATAAAGATGTATAAAACGTAAAAAGTTCTGTAATGGTTTTGTCTACTTCTGGTTCAGCTATAAAACCTTTTTTACTTTTTTACAAAACTACCTTTTTATACTTCGTTGTATATGAATTGTAACTTGGCTATGTGATTATTAAGTTTATTTTATTATTTTAAACAGTTATTTAGTGTTTTTGTGTTTTAAAGCACAAATCAAAGACAGTTTTCTAAATATAAAAAAAGAAAGTTTTGGCAGGTTCTAATGACACCACGTTATAAAATTATTTTAGTTCTATTTGGACCTTTTACATTTTTTATGAATAAACGCTTTTAAACAAAAACATCAGACTTCATTAGTTTTAAATATTTTCCAGCCCAATTCACATTAGCCCATGACCTAATCACATGACTTTACATTGATATACATAGAACGTAGCTTTAACAATATTCTCATAAACGTCTCGCCATCGAAGCAAAATTAATAACCAGTTGAAAACAAAATACGCATTTTGTTATATCAGATAGACTAATATGATTTGAGGATATTGGGTTTAAAGGACCCAGGTGAATAAATCATCTCCGGTCCTACCTTAACCAGAAGACGCGCAGAAGATCGTCAATGCCGCTCCGCTGTCATTCTGTTTAATTCACGCATGCACGGAACACGAGGCTGATATGCTTGTTCGCATGCCCTTATCTAGGGTTATGGACCCGGACCTGGATTAATCAGTAACCTCTCGGACTGAGGCTGTCAACTCCAATCCGTTACATTGTTCCATTTGACACACGCTCGAACCTGCGCATCTATATGATAGGAGGAAGTCACTAGGCGGGTAATTCTGACGCGCCAGCGCTGCACTGAGCGCCAGTTACGAAACCTACTATGACAAGGGGTAGCTCATGAATATGAAATTAGATCACGCCGACGTTCCTTGGTAGCCCTTCGGAAGCATTCGCCACGCAACCTAATTATTATTCATAAATCGTGAACCTTTGTCCTAGTAGGATTGGGTCCATCGCAAATGGACAGCGCAAGCTTGTTCGAACCCCTTTCAGCCAATCGGATAGCCGAGCGTCACGTTATGTAATTAATATTCATGAACCGGCACCACCGTACTAAGGATCACGTGTAGATGTACATGCACCAGGATGTGCAGTTAGTTTAATTTAACATCCTCGAGAATCATTAAAATTAGGTATGTTTGTCTTCCCGAAATTGTTTCCGAATACAGTAATACATTTACTTGACCCAGGAATATTCTGTAGTTAATTAAATTGCAAGCCATAAACCGAGTTACACGCAGCAACAATATACAATTAATTTAAATTAGCTTTCTGTTGTGTGGAAATCTGTAGTTATTATAATCATCGGCATTACTGGTCTACAGAAACTATTTTCTTTCAGTTTGTCCTAACAAAGTGCTAATAAATACACTAAACACTTTAATTTTGTAGGACACTGGCATTATTAGTGTATTTTTAATTCTTTAAGGATTCATTCTAACTTATTTGGAATAAAAATCTGTCATTATTTTTAAATATATAGAAAATACACACATACACTTGAAATATAGTCTCAACTGTGACAGGATAACGTATGTGGTATTAGAACGCATTCCTCTAGCTATGATTTTAAAGTATAATGTACAAAGCATTTTGAATCTAAAGGGCTTATTGATTTTATTTTTTTCAATAAGTTATTTTTATTGTTGTTAATGTTATTTTTAATAAAAGCAGACCTTCTTAAGGGTAACAACGCCAGTGGCCCTCAAAATCCAGCGAAATGTAAAGCTGAAGCACTGAGAAGTCACAGGGTACGGCTTTGTTCTGAGAGCCATCAGGCTGACGAGAAGCTGCTCTGAGCTGCTTGACTGGGACCACAACATGCTTACACCCAAAGGCATTAACATGATCCACCAACTGACCCTTAACAAGATCCCCTGACACTCTGTGCTCAGTAGTGTTTCACACGGGATCTGGGCTACAGCAGAAAGTTTACATGAATTAAGCTCTGATACTGTGCTTGCCAACAGGGTCTAAGTAAGTTCAAAAGCAGCTTTTAAGAAACCCAGAAATGTATCTATTTTATATCTATTAATGTATCTAAACTATTTTTTGTCATTGTAGTGCTGGTGGCTTCTACGTAGTCTTGGACCAGGTCTTACTGTTTGTTAGAAATCAAATTTGGCTTTGTAGCTTTGTATTGAAAACTCCTGTCTCATGATGAATGGACTGATAAGAGACCAACACTTTAGAAATGTGTGTTTATTGCCCTGTGCTACTATATGTGGGTGTGTTGTTTTATTGACCTAAGCGGCCTGTATTTTAAAGCATCTGTTTGTTTTTGAGACACTTCAAAAAGATGGCCATGTAATCACAGATGACCTGTTTCTTGTCTTTGACTCGAACCACGTTATCTGACGATAGACGACCTGTGTGACATACTGTGATCAATTACGTAGGTGATTTTATATAGAGCTTTTAAATGACTTTGCATTGTGGTCACCTGACCAATTTAAACTATGTGATATAGCAACCGTAAACAATTATGTATTATCTAAATAAACAGACAAATGTTAAAAATCTAACATTAAGATTTGTTTTAAACAAGACTGTTGCCCTAAGATTACAAAGAGCAATAGAAAATCAACAACATAGTGTTGATGAAACCTATGCGTGCCTTTCTCATGAGCTGCAGCTAAATCATGCAGCAAAACAAGTAAATCCATCTGAAAAACAAGGTGTGGCTTCAGTCACGTGAAGTTCAGTAAGTCCACATCGGCTGATAGAAGGTGAGAGAATTTATTGAACTGTAGGCTGTAGACTGCTTTAAATTAATGGAATGTAAAGGTCATTGCCTAATTACAACAAGACTCACCTAAATGATAATATAAAATTAACGACCAAGTAACTAAATTAATGACCAAGTGGTAAATGTTAAGTTCAGCTGTGCTACTAATCCGTCACTGGTAGAACAAAACAGTTTTTGCACACACTGGATAACTTGAACAGGCGGTATTATCAGTTACATTCTTCTCTCAGACGCAACTTGTAATTTTGTGATGTCACAGTCAAACAAATGAAAAAAAATCACTTTTTATAGGTCAATATCTTTTGTCGGTTCTGGAACAACAACTCCACGAAATGAGGTAACCCAAAACCCGACAACCATCCATAACCGACTCTTTAAACAAGAGGGAAATAAAAGGCTGTTAATGATGACGCACAAGCCCCAAATCCAGTCGAACATTAGCACTTAACGTAAATCTAACATCTGACTAATATCTGATTGGTGTTTCAGGACCAACAAGAACATGCTGAACTCTACAGAATCAGGTCCACTGTGTGCTGCTTTCAGATTGTGCAAACCTGTGCACAAAATCTGAAACAAGAGGCTGTTTTCCAACTTGTTTTTCTTTACGGATGCTCAGGGTGAACAATTTCCTGGAGTGTTTTCACAGCTTGTTGAGGTGGAGATGAGCCGACAACACAAATCTCTCCATGGCAACGACAACATGACACCACTCTCTCCTGGCGGCTCTCTGGATATCTCTGCCAGATCAGTATGCTGTGCATGTTTTTTGTGTCTTTCTCTATGGAATATTTAATTGGATTTGCACAGTCAGCTACTGAAGTGTGTACAATATTCTAGCACACTGCCTTTTATTTTCACTAAAAAGTCACAAAGAATCTAAACCATCTTAAATATTCTCAAATTGTATGTATTTTGCATCACAAGCTTCACTGTTCCTGTAACTCATCTGGTAGAGCAAAGGAATCGATTAACACACATACTGATAAAACGTATACCTGGAATCCACTGAAAGTACCTGGGACAAATTATTGAGTAAAGGAATTCTCAGTTTTAAAACAGAGTCAATACACTTCACATTCGACATGACATTTGGCACAAGGTCCAATGCCATAAATTACACAACAAGACAGCCCTCTTTTATCTGTTTACTCTAGCCGGCATTTCACACACACAGTTACAGACATCAGATGACGGACATATAGTCTCCTCATTTAAACCACTTAAATGCATTCATAATTGAAAATACTAAAAGAAAGTATGATCAACCAACACACAGTTTATACTTAATAACCACAAACCTCATCTATTATGGATCATAATGTCTCTTCCGGAGTGGAGGGAGTCCAGCTCTTATTTAATGTAATAGTTAACCCTATGCATATTACATTGTCAATACATTATAGACTTTGGCTTAAAAATGGCTAACGGTTGACATTTTATTGTCCTACTTTAAGCCTTTGTGATACTGTATGTCTTTCAGGAAGCAGGAACTATGTGTTTACGTTACAACAAAACGAGTCACTACCCATATTTGTGCTAGCATTATCCAACCATATACCTCATAAGTACATGAGTGTTTCTACTTGATAAATATTCTGCCCTTGTTTATACTAAACTTAAAGAGCACATGTTAAAACAGTCTGAAACCATCACAGCAGAAGGGCAGCAAAATGGATCACTCTAATCTGTTTACAGTTAATCACTATCAAAATAAAATGCGTAATTTGAGAAGTTCCTGTAACTGCTGAATTAACCTTTTTTCCTGCAGTTCACTATGTTTAAAGAACTGCAAGGTAGTACATTTTATAGTTACACAACTTGTGGATGGACACACAAGCTCACCCCACGGTCATCAAGTTCAGTTTTCAGACCAGCGTTAACAAGACCCTTGATCATTACCCAATTAAAACAGCAATGTGTAGGATGAGCAAATGTACGCGTCCTTCAACTTTAGCAGGAGTGATTTTTTTACTTCTTCAAATATCTAAAGCAGTACAAAAGTAGATATCATCCACTGTACTCTTGTGATATATATATTTTAGGAAAGCATTAAAACCATCTTGATGCCTATCCATAATAAGGTAATCATAATAATAGCAAAAAATATAATTAAAAAATAAAATCAACACATACTGAGATGCACTAATACACAGCTCTTTTAACTGAACAGTACTAAAAAAATTCTAAAAAAGCAAAACTCTTGAACACAGATATTTAATAACAGTAACAACATTCATGCATTTTTGGAAAGGAAACACAAAAACACGTATTGGCGCTTGATCAGGTGTTTTATATGGTTGAAAAGGCACTGGTGTATGGTTGCTAGGGTGTTTAGAGTTGTTGCTAAGCTGTTGGGCGTTCTTGCTACACAGAGTCAAAAGAGCTCAACCCCACATCTCTACTTTTTGAAAAACTTTGAATATTAGTATAAGCGCACCATCTAACTAAGAGCTACTAAATATGACATTACTGCTGTCAGCAATTTTCTGAAATCAGCACTCATTTAGGTCAAGATTTAAGGATTATTAAGGTGGTTAACGCACAAGAATGTGGCCTTAAATTCTGATCATGACACAGACCCCTTTGATAAATAAACACGTTCACTTGAATTTTATCTCCTGCGTTCCTCATTCCAGCACACAGCCAGAATTACATAACTAATACACATTTTCCTGTGTACACATAGCCTCACAAATCACATTAGCCGACTGTACTGCCTCAGTTTGCAGCGGTACGTGTTCCATTTGTTTTAATATGAGGAATGAAAATTGCATTATGCCAAACTATTCGCTTTATTATTTAATATAACAGAACAACATTTTTACTCCTGCTGGTTACAATGTTCTCTGAAACACTCATTAAATCGTATAATTTGTTCCTCACCCTGAGCCATAAGTGTGCTAGACTGGTGCCGAGTGTAAGCATTTTCCACCTTAGACAGACTTCTGCTAAATTTTACCTCATTGCTCTGACACAGAGACAGCATTAAACTTCTGCTTTAATTCATTCTGGGGAGCGCTGCATATAGCTTAACAGATCTAATGTGGAAAATTCTCCAGTGAGGCCGGGCGCACGGTGCAAAAGCCATCCCCAATGGCAGCCCGAGGTCTGCTACTTTGCATTGGTGGTCACCCAGTGGTCCTGAGCTCAGAGAGGTCACATGATCACAATACAGTCCGGGCTGCTGGAGCCAGGAGGCACCTCGCACAGGAAGGCATGGTTATAGAGTAGCTTGTTTGCATGGATCATGTCTTTAAAGGGTACTTCAAGCCGGTATATTTAACCTTGTGTGCCCTTTGGGAGCATTCATGTCTGAAATAGGAAGCTGCTAGAAAATCCTCAGACAAACACCACTGTGTGCCTGTTTGAGAACAAGGCGAGTTTGAATATACTGGAAACTCGAGCCTCGTTGCAAAGCTTACGCACATGAGGAATTTGTTATGGTGACAGAAGCTTACAGAAACAACAAAGAAAACAACAACAAGGTACAAACAAAAATGATTAAAAAAAGTGAAAACCAAAAATCGCTACTACATGCATCCAATTCTATGAGATTCTTTATAAATGCGACGTTATTGTCTAAAAGCAGGCATAACCAGACTAACAGTGTCACCAAGTGGCAAAAAGTATAATCACAGCCATATGGACGAGTCACTGATTCACTGATTCGTTTGAGTCACCATCAGTCAAATCTAAGCATTTAAATTGTTAAATGTTATTGTTGTTTAATGGTTAGATACTACTTATATCACTATTTGTTTACGTATCTTATATAAATTAGCAAAAATAAACGGATTAACGGAGTCACCAAATGGTAAAACTATGCAGGTGCGTCGCTGGACTGTTTTGACTCGACAGTTTTTGATAGTATTCGGTTGACGGTACATTGTCTTACTTACGTTACGGCAGACCTGTTCCATAGTACCGATGGATGTACAGAAACACATCTGACTGCCTTATGGAGTATCATACCTTGGAAAAGTCACAGATATGATTGCAATGCATCGCGTGGTTCCGATTCGTTGCGTTGGAAAAAACGACTCGCCGATTCTTTTGCGTAATCGTTCTAAGCGTAACCCTATCCGCACCATTTGCTTCCCCAAATATTTTGTTAGTCAATTGTGTGGCTAGATAATGAGTATTTATTGCTATCTTTAATATTTAGTTCGATAAATTAGGGTGGTATTTTGTGTAAATGTATGTGTTTAGTTTAACTCAATCATTTACAAGATTTAGCTCAAAAGAACAAATCGCAAATCGGACTCCAATTCGTTGCAACAAATGACAAAATACATGTAATAACAAATGAATAAAATCTAAATAAAGCATCATTTATCTAGATGACCATTATTATTGCAATTATGTAGTCCACGAAGCTGTGTTTACAAGTAGAACAAATAAAACGGATTTACGCCTCAAGGAAAACAGGCCGAGAGACCTGCGAGTAATTCAGAGCACAATAACACATCAGCAATAGCCTGATTTTGCAGATAAACTGTGTCGAAGTACTGCAGCAGTTTTTACTGCATCTCTGCAGTGTGTTACAGCCAGATCTGTGCGTGGCCGACAGGACCGCAAGACACATTCCACCTCTGCAGAGGTGAGAGAAATCAATAGAGACAAATAAACCTCCGGCCAGGAGTCCACACACTAAGAGTCTGTCCTCATTCAGCGTCAAGCACTATCTGTTCAAGACTGGGCTAAGTGAGTTATCTATCTGACATTATTAAATAAAAAGAGAAAATCAACCTTTGCTTTTTTTTTGTTTGCTGTGGTCCAGGCAGACTGTCTTGGTAAGTGTCATGGTGCATTTGTCCAAAACAACCCAAAGAGGAGCGAGGCAGGAGAATCTGAAACCAAGTTCATTTAATGGCAAAACCACAAACCTACAGACGTTTTATAAAATCATGTATTACAGTGCTTAATTTATTGCTATGGCTTCCCAAGACACATTATTCTAATTAATGAGAACTAATACCCCACAAAAACCTAAGTGAAAACATTCTTGTGACATAGGAAACTTTATTTAAACAATGATGGCCATAGCTATGTTTACTTCTCTAAAGACGTAATAACTTTAATTCAATGGTGACGCCCAGTGTTATTAAAATACTGCATATCTCGTCACTACATTATCTTATTAGTGTTGAATTAAAGGCCTTATGGAATCATTTGCTGTTATTTTGCGTGGGACATTTTTTAAAATAGCAAATAGTCTACAATTTGTGTCACAGCCTGGCAAACCCACGCTTGACAGCTTAAAGGCAGGGTTGTCAATTTTTTCCAGGAAGATTTTTTGTTTTAGTGGTTAAAAACCTTTACCCTCCTGTTAGCAATCACCATGTAAAGCGCTCTAAAAATATTTATATGCACTGTGTATATCTTCTTGTAAGGGGCAGGACCATAAAATGTTCATCCAATCATTGCATTTGGTACGAATGCAATGATAGGATGTCCTACTTGCCTGTCAAATTATGTATTTGAATACCTCTGCGCACCTTCCTACCGTAGACAATCTTTCGTCATTAGCGTTTTCATGCGTTTTGGAGGAGGCGTGGCTTTGGAGATTGCTCTGAAGGGAGGATGAGATCGTTTGCTTTCAAAGCTAGCTTGCTATCGCTAGCCTTTCTGGAATTGCTTGCCCTGCTTTTAAAGCACTGACAAAAACAATGATGATGTTCTTTAAATGCATTAACTCCGTAATTTCCCTCTTGCTATTGCTAGTCAAAAACAGCTACTTTTAATTTATGGGGAGGAGCATTCTCATTCAAGAGAGCACGTGATTGGACAAAAAAGGTATACGTGCTTGTGTGCTTGATTTATCGATATTTCTGAAATATTTCACTACAAAATAAAAAATAATAAATTGTAAAATGAATTTAAAAAATTGTTTTGACAATTTATAGGATTATAGATGGGCTTAAACCTAACACACAGACTAGAAAACAAAAAAAATCTACATTTGATTCCATAGGGTCTTTAAGAACATAATATAATATATACAGTAACACTCTATATGCTACCATCAATTGCTGAATACCCTGTAAACATTTTAGAAGAAAAATTGCATGTTTGTGCTACAGCAGTGCCAAGTTATCTTTGACAGGGATGAAACTAACCAAACCTAGTGAAAAATAACCAGAAAATATTCACCATACGAACCACCAACTCTGTTCACTATCTAAACAACGAACATGGGGAGGTGTGCACTATGAATACCCTAAAGTTAAAACTTCACTTTATTAATAAGACCTCTGCTGCAATACTAAACAACAATGCTAAAAGTAGCTGTAGATTCATTAGCGATCCTATACATACCCTAAACATCCACTTGCTATCGAGAGATGACTGAATGTGTTTGTTTTAAAACATTTCATCTCTTTCTGAAGTGTGTCTGGCTATATTTGTGCATGTTGTTGGCTTAGTGTGTTTGGTGTTGTTGGCTTTAGGAAGCAGATTGTCGTGGCTGTGAGTAAACAGCCTGTATTAATGGCATAAACAGTTACAGCTTCTGGAAGTAAAATACATCTGTGTTGTTTCCAACAGTGTGCTTATGTGTTCATCATAGGACGATAGTTTAGCTTATTCGTTTAAACAGTCTAGAATCAGAGAAAACCCTGCTGCACAAAAAATTAAGCCTGAAACATCTTCTACGCAAATACGTGAATGCAAAGGTTTTCAGCTACGCAAATTCAATTTCACGTGTAATTCAGATTGTATAAGCATTCCGAAATATATCAGAATTAATTGAAGTGCAGTTTACAATGCGGGGTGTAGTGCTGCATTCTCAGCGCTTCCACAGGGGGCGCCATAGTACATGTTAGTGTAAACGACCTTCCGCTTCTGTTTTCGGCTTCAGGTGGGCTACCGCCATGATGGTACAACGGTTTGAAGAGAATCTGGCCAAACTAATCTGTTAAATTGTCAACTTGTTTATAGCTAGCTACCTGAATAATAAAACATGGTTTATTGGTACAGACATTTGAAGGTAACTCCAACTCCCCCTTGATTTTTGCGTTTGTTACCGTCATAATAACGCACAACGTACACACAATGAGACAGCAGGCTTGCGATACGAAGCATTTGTGTCGGTGTTTGCATACTTGAATGTGTTTCTGGCCTTAGTGTGAAAATTTGAGTTGTACTTGATCATTGAAGGCAACTTTTTCTTTTCTGTAACTCTACGAACAATAGCGATTAAAGAACCTCCTCCTCTTTTACATATAGAATCTCATGGGCGGAGCTTGGGACTTGATTGACACCTCCCACTACCAGTAGGCGATCACGGATCACGATGCTGGAAGCGGAGCAACGAGGCGTTGCCATGGGTGACAGCCTCTCCCATTTTCTTTTCTCGGGGTTGAACGCTTCCACTGTGTCCAGCACTGATGGCTCATGGCCTGTAAGGAGAACAGATTTTTGGATGACAACAACTGTGACATCAGCCATACAGTCCCAATAAAGTGCCGTGGAATATCTCACATACCCAGACCCCCCGCCACAATCATTCTCCCTCGCACAACTGCAGCGGCAAAGTCTGCTCGCTTTGTTTTCAAGGGTACGGTGTCCTCTGATTTCAACCAAGAACCTGCAGAACAAAATGTTCACACACAATTAGCAATACTCAAAATCTCATTTGCGTGTCACTATAGCAGCATTAAACAGAATGACAAAAATACTGACTGTTTAAAACAATCCCCCCCATCTACAATTGGTCATGCACCAGATTTAAACTCCAACATCATTGTCATCAGATTTAAACGCCAATGTCATCAAGATGACATGTCCGACTGCTTAAACACCAATAAGCTATAGCGTTGATCATTTTTACAAAGTCATTTAACAAATGCTTCACTTTTATTTGTTTTTGCACATTAAACTGGGATAAGAAAGTGTATTTTACCATCAAAAAGAATTACACACTTCATTTTTATCCGTGTTATTTGACACACAATAAATCAGATTTATACAAGGAGTGAGAGGAAATTAACAGGCTTATATATGATTTAGAGCCTTTTGCGATGACAGCTTTGCTAAGACATGTTTAAAAATGTCTTGGGAGGAAGCGCGAATAGAGAACTTTCCTGCAGATTACAGCCCGCGTTCTTGTCGGTTAAAACTGACAGACTGTTTTCCATTTGCAGGATATAATATCTGCCTAATAACTAAGCCAATAGCTCACCGTAATAAATGCATGGACCATTTCTTCAAAAAATTACTGAACTGAAACACTTTAATTGCTTTGAAGAGGAAGTTGGAGCTGCTGAGATTTTTGTGTTTCGCAGATGTAGAACATTAATTTGGCATATTATTTACACTTCTCAGTCAACCTAATTTGCCAAAAAGCACAATCACAGCTAAAGACGCACGAACAGCTGTGGAACACCGAAGGTTGCTTGAGAGACGCTGATGCTTTCAGCCGCGTGTTTACTTTCTCAACTCCACTGTTTAAAAACACTCCACAACAGCTTTTGTGTGGCATTAAGTGAGCTGACTACCTAGGCAGCATTGTGAGGCATTGTGCTGCAGCTGTGAGAGTGTATCCAATATTATTAAATAATGTTGATTATAAAAATGCTCTTCTCATTAAAATTTAAATCTCATTAAAAACTCGAACGTATCTATACAAATAAAGTTTAATCTTTAAAAAGTTTAAGAAACAATTACACAGTATTTGTGTTTGCTGTGTGTTATTTATCCCGGTTACATTATTGTATGATGTCAGACACTTGTCACTATGTCACGGTTTGCAGGCCATGCAGAGCTGCTACCAGTGTAGAACGTTCTAAATCAGTTACTTATAAGGTTCTATTTTAGTTCCGATGTAGCCTGTAGACACACAACAGCTCATTTAGTTATGCAACAGAGCCAGAGTTTACCCTAAACTAAATCATTGATGTTTGACCGTGAATTTGGATCAGGATCAAAATGCCAGATTCGACTGAGCAATGAAGGGTGTCTCAACTGTAGACAGGTATTGATTTAAGCCCTTGGTGTTCAATGCTCACTCGAGTGTTGACCAACGGTAATGATGTTGTCAAAACAACCAGTAATTACAATGAAGACTGAGACTGAAGTTTCACTAACCTAACTAACAAATTTCCATTTTAATTCTTGAATTGAATTCAGAGAACACGATGTTCTGTATTTCCGTTTGTGCTGTATTTCCATTCGGTGAGAACAGCGCTGAAGAGAGTTGTGTTGCTTATTTGTTTATTGTCGCTGTATTATTTATTATTAAGTACCCAGTCATATTTTTGCCATGGCGCTCTTGATTAGCGACACAGGAAACACATACTGTATTCAGATGTAACTTATATTCTCTTTAAACAGGTGGCGGGGTCTCCTCTCAGCGCCAGTTCATTTGGCATAACTTTAGAAAGACATGCTGTTTGGGTTTAGCCCTGATTAATTAGCAAGTATATCATGTCAAAGTGACTCCTTGAATAAAAAGCACATCCATCTTGCGTTCGAACTGGGATTTTATCAGGATATAACCCCCTCCGCAACAGCCCGCTTTAAGACAAAAGAACAGATGGGCTCAGCGATCTATCAGGATGAGCTATGGATAAGAGATGACAATATGTTTCTGAATAGCACCGTTTAACGCCCCCTTCCTCATTCTAAGATCTTATCGTCGAGTTATATTAGATTGGGAGTCTTGTACACGGGGGCTTTTATTGCCAGCGGTGGATTCAGGCAGGAGGAAATTAGATAGAGGGGCTTAATCCCTCACCCCGCGCTCTGAACGCCAGCTCTCGCACCTGTTGACAGACACATGCCCTAGTAATGGAATAATTAAAAAGCAGAGAAGTGATTCATACAGTACTGGCCTATGTTCATTTGTTTGAGGATGACCTCCTCTGCCCACGGACGATAGAAACTTTTTATCGCCCTTGGGGCCAAAAGTCTGTGCAATTTTCCCATCTGCTGAATCTGATTAGAAATGATCAGATTTGAGCGGAAACGATGGAGGGGAAGAAAAAGCGAGAAATCCTGGCGAGAAATCAATAACTCATTTCAGCAGGTCTTACATTTTGTCAGACCTTGTATCTTTCTGCCCCGTTTTTTGGCTTAATCCGAAAAAAATCTAATAAAAAAGGAACAGTTACCTGTGATTACTAATATATTTGTGCGTTGAAACGTACTTTTTTGGCCGCAGAAAATCAACGGCTAAAACTATTTTTCTTGGAAATTTCACCGGTTAAACCTAAATAAGAGAATGTGGTTTTGTGCTGCGCTTATGGTACGTCCAGCTAATCGTACCTTGGTTGGTGTCAAAGATGTTAACGTTCTTGGTAAACTTAGAACTTTGGTGTATTCCTCCTTGTCTGAGGCCTCCTAACCAGCAGAGACGTCCTGCGCTGTCCCACATGACCCCAGAATAAGATCTCTTGCAAGGCAGGCTGGGCAGGGAGGACCAGCTACGGGTTTCCATGTCGAAGACTTCAAAAGCCTTCACCAAACGCTTGCACTGGCGTCCACCTCAAGAGTTAGACACAAAGTGAAACTTTCT
>JAZGTJ010011925.1:5461-16382 GCA_036877575.1 Botia almorhae
GAGAGAGAGAGAGAGAGATGGAGAGAGAGAGGCTGCGGATGCGCGGACAGGACTGTGTGTGGAGCTCCTGCATTGATCCACCCCGACTGACACTGACACACACACACACACACACACACACACACTGTGCAGCCCAGCGTTTTAATATCAGGGTCAATCCTTTAGCTATATGATTATGTAGTAAAACCGTAAAAATAAGCTTCCCCACATCTTATCTACATCACCATGTAACGGCTTCTAAATTGGACTGCATCTGACATCGCCTTACGAAGGAAAATGCAAAAGTTCCGATGTTTCGGAATTTATTGGGTGGACATTTAACAGCTTAGGATTTTAACGGCTCGATATTTTGGGATCTGCTGGAAATAATTTCATCAATCTTTAACATAATTTGTAATCGAGTTCATTATTTGATCACACTGAAAAATGTTTTACACAAAATTGGATTAAACTAAAAACATAATTCAAAAACTGTTTTTTATTGAAATTGATTTGAGAAGAAGAGGTCTCACACAAATACAAAACAACTCACTTTAAATCTAAATATGAGCTCATCTTTTAAAGCATGTAACTTTAAAGGGAAATTAAGGTACTGCAGAGCAGCTCCTGCGATAGGGACAAAAAAAGAAAACCAGAGGGCATCGGCAGGATAACAAGGTAGGCTCTGGCACAACTGACCAAGGGGGGCCCAGCGGTTTGGAAAGGGCAGGACGTGGAAGCTGAAATACTGTCAGAAAAAGTGCCACCAATTTTGTTTTCATGTATTAATTTGTAAAAGTAGTAAACAGTACACAGTAAAACCCAAACTGTAAGCCATAAGCAGAACGCTAGTATTTCAACCAAATATAGTCTATGTTTAATAAATGTAAATGTTTTAGTCATTTTGCTTGTTTTTGGAAAACACTGTATTTACCAAATGACTAGCAAACTGCAGCTGTAGTGGTGTAAACATTACAGCGTACGTCCCAGAAACTGCCTCATCACCACGCATTTCCACACAATAAGTGTAACATGGCCCCCACATTAAAATATGGTTTAAAGGAGTATACATAAATACATTAGTGCAATATTTAATATTATAATATAATATTTTGGTCAGGTTTTAAACTCCTATTGCACTTGCAATATGCATGACACTGGGAGTTAAGATGAGGCAGACTGTGACTTTCAAATTCATTTAGACTTCATCTCATCTGTGTGGGAATCTGCTGGACACAGTGGATTGTCAGTATTCTCAATACAGAGCGGCAGGAGTGTCTGGATCTGTTTTAAACTGAACAGAATACCAGCTGTTCTTGTTCTTATTTTCCATTGTTTCAAAACACTCTTTTTCTGTGGATGAACTGAATTGTATTACACCAGAGGTCTTTAATCCTGCTCCTAGAGTGCCACTGTCCTGCAGAGTTTAGCTACAACCCCAGTCAAACACACTTGAACCAGCCAAGAAAAAAATAGATAACTAAAAATTAGTAAAAAGTAGGTATAACCTATTGACCTTTATACTTTGTGGCGCTTGCGAACCAGCTTATTGAGTTTATTAGAGCTTATTGGGGTGTGCTATGACTTTTATAAGCGATCGGGTATGATGTTTTTAGGACGTATGAAAGTGGGCAAAAAATTCTATAGACTTAACATGGGGGTTAAATTTGTGACGTCATAGCACTGCATCAGAATGTCGTAGAGACTTGGGGGTGAGCTTATATCGCTCAGCTTAGCAAGCAGCAACAAATGGTGGCATTTTAACTTCATATCCATGCCCTAGCAACCAGTTACAGTACACTAGCAACCGCCCTATAGACTTCTATTTAAAAAAGTGAGAGGCATCAGAACAAGTGGGTGGGCTCTTTTGACTCAGTTGCTTTAATTATTACCATAGAAACTGTCCAGCCATGCCCTAGCAACCATTTATAGAATAGTACCATATAGAACATGAATTAGCTATAGCTCAGCACCAGAACATCATAGAGACATATGAGTTGGCTCTTTTGATTCACACACACACACACACACACACATCTGTCTATTGGTTTTACCCTGTTAACTGTCTAGCTATACCCTAGCAACCATGTAATAAAATGATTAAGCCATATCTCAACATTAGAGTATTGTAGAAACGTGGGTGTGCTTATTTGACTTGGGCTGTCGGTGGGCTTTAGGTATTGACCTAGCAACTTTCTGACCATACCATAGCAACCATTTAGATAACCCTAGCAACCACCTAACATCATGAATAAGCCATATTTTAGTATATCTATCATGATAGCATCATGCTAACATCATGTTTACTGATGCTAAAACATGGTAAAACCATGCTAGTTAAAACATTACCAAATATACTAAAATGTGAACTAGTCACCATCGTGTTAGAGAATGTCAGACCTAAAGTATTTCAAACCAACACTTTTCAGGCCGGGCTTTTTCAAGCCAACAAAGTTTGCCCTTAAACTTTACTGTCTAGTTTATATACAGTTTATGACAGTATATATACACCACTCAAACAAGTCATGTATATCAGTTATATCAGTGACCATCATTCTATGTTGCTCTTCATTTAAAGTGAGTAACTCTATGTAATTCAAATGTCAGTTTGGGTTACATTTCCCCCTGAAACTCTTGAATATAAAGTTTTATGAAAAACTTCAAAAGCTTCCTAAATTTCATTTTTTATTTTTAATCACAATTGTTCTTGAGTCCCTAATTCTATGAATTGTATTTTTTGCAGTTTTCTTCCTCAATTTCCATGCCAGTAGTCTCATGGCATTAGACCCAACTTCATAAGGTGGATTCATATCTCGAATGTTTCTCTCTTCATATCTCTAATGTTTTAGGAACATTTGATTATTTTTTACTTTTTGTATAGCCATCTTTTTGCCTATTTGGGCCTTTTTTTGTAGTTCCCTTAAATTTGTTACGGAGGAGGCTCCCGCTCCGCCGCCTCTGCGCCATCAGAGGGAGTCCTTGTCTGAGTATTTTGGATCCACTCAAACTACAATTCCCATGGACCCACGCGCTCTGCTGATCACTTCTTGTTTGCCACGTGGATCTCGTTAGCCGGACTATTTAAACGCCAGATCTCAATTGACTCTTTGCAATGTCTTGTATTGCCTTTTTGCGTACATTTCGGAGCGTTTATTTCCCTGTTACGTGTTGACTGTTTATGGTTATTCTGATTGTTTGCTGCCTGCCTTTTGACTTCGCTTTGGATTACGTTTTGGATTGTTTGTTGCCTGCCCTGGATTGTGTTTGTTTAACGCTCATGATTGTTTGCCACCTGCCTTGACCCTCGTCTGATATACCGTTTGTGATTCTGCCTCGCCTCTTATATTGTTGTTTGCTGGTTTTTGACCCTTGCCTGTTTGTATATTGATTAAACTGCTGCAAATGGTTCCTTATGCCTCCGCGTCATCATTACAAACTTGTTCTGTAATTCATCTATGTAATTCATTGTTTTATTTGTCATTCTCATTTTTTGTATGAAGGTATTGCTGTGACTATACCTCTTAAAACAGCCTTCAGTCTTTTTTTTAATAACAAGGATCAAGCAAGGATGATTTTTGTAAAATAACAAAGATCATTACATAATTCAGTTTTATTTATATAGCGTGTTTTACAATGTTACATTGCTTTAAAGCGGCTTTGGATATAGTAAAAAATAAAACAGAAAAAAATTCAAGTTCAACACAGAATACATGGTATTATTGCAAATACTGTGTGTGAGATGTATATTAATAAAATGATTTAGGGATGCTAGGTTTGTAGTTGGGTTATGAATAAGGGTTGACTGAACCAATAAAAACTACACACATTCGGACCATTTGAATAAATGGATGTGCATTAGAAATACCTGTCATAACAGCGAAGGCTCGTGCCTCTTTTAGCGGTCTATGAGAAAGTAATGTATTCAGACTGCCTACTAAAACAGTATGTACTTCTGAGACTATGTGATGTGTAGTCAATCAACAAAGTAGATGATAGGTATCCTATTAAGAAAGATATGCCATTCCCGCTTATTTCTTACCCCAGATAAAGTTATATTGAGCACCATTACTCATTACAATAAGAATTGTATCTGAAGTCACATCTCTAAATAACTGTAAAAGTATTCCTATAAAGTGCAGCAACACCTCCCCTTTGCCTTTTGGATGAAGTTCATGCTTATAACAGTAATTTTGGGGGAAAGACTCTGCTTTAATGTAAGCATCTTGTTTTAGCCAGCGTTTATGTGGGTAGCATTTTGTGTCAAATTAAGTCCATATGAATGGTCAGACCCAGTTTCCCAGAAAAACCCTGCCCAGAACATCACACTCCCTCCATCTGCTTGTTGTCAACCCATTGTTTATACTGGTATTATCACTTCTTTAGGTATCATCACTTCTAACCCTAACAGAACTTATAGGACCAGACAACTCTCTTTAAGAGACATGCTCCAAGCTTCAGTTTCAACACTTTTACATGCTTATTGTAGGTGCTTCTGACGGTGGACAGGGACCATCATAGGCACTGTGATTGGCCTGCAGTTACACACATACTTGCATATGTGGTTTACATCGACTCTCCATAAGCGCAATGACTTTTATATTGAGCAAATAAACTTTCTATCCACTTCCCCTAACCCCACCCCTAAACATAATCCTCACAGGAAACTTGGCATTTTTTAATTAAAATAAAAACACCATTTAGTATGTTTTCTAAGCCATTTGGTTTATGAGGACATAAAGTGTTCACTGTGTGACTCATAACAGGATCAGTGGGCTTACACTATTCCTGTGGTAAGATCTACATGGCCATCACAAGATGGCGCCTCAGACCTGCGACACTAATGCCTTTTAAATGGGTTGAATGACTTCTATGCACCATTTAATGGATATGGACATTACTGCAAATCATTTAGCCAAAGATGATTAACAGCCAATGTCAGAATAACACCAAAGAAAATTCCACATAAACAAGTCAAACAAAATAAATCCACATAAAGCCCTTAAAGACTCTTCCTTTTTTTTGTGATTTTATTTTGAGGTTTCTTTGTGAGGGAGGTGGTGTAAAGACCTAAAATACTTTTTAGCCCCGTTCCATTGAAATGAGTTAAATGTAGGAAGTCTGGTTAAGACTATTGTTTATAATTTACTAGTGTTATTAGTATATACTAACAATATAGCATAAATCCATTGCAAAGAACTTACAAAAAAGACAAAATTACAATTAAAAAGGTGTCTATTTTCAATGTTTCTGTCTCAAATACAACTTGTTTTATAAAGCGAATCATATAAGCGTTGTCAAAAGTATAACTTTTATTGCAACAATAGAGTATGTAATAGAAGCGTTTGTTCACAATTTATTTCAGAGTACAAAATATCTCTGAATTTGTAAATTAACTGATTTGTATCTTGTGGGTAGCAATTGCAAGATAAAACGACTGTTACTAAGCAATAAAACAAATGTAAATGTAAAAATGTAAAAACATTTCAAGGCATCAAGGCATTCATCAAGGCATTTCTAAGTTGTAACATACAGCATACTAAAATCAAGATATCCTTCATTTTACAGGCACTTGAAATTTAAAGTCATTTTATAAGCTTTCTCCTCAACAGTCTACAAGTACTTATGAATTATATATAAAAGGCTTAAAGGCTCATAAACATTATAAAAAGTAATATAAACAGTACCTTTCTGTACATTGAAAACAGGACCTTTTAAATAAATTAAGAGGTTCCTGGGATAATCCTTCTAAAACATAAAACTGGTCAGTGCATGATATGGCAAAACACTATTTCTTATGAACTCAGACTGAACAGATGTAACAGGACAAACAAACCCTATTAAGAACCTAATATTTTTTACCTTTCTGTGAATAAAAAAAAATGTATAATAAAGAAAAAGAGGGTGAAAAACTTTAAAGGGTAAAAATTCCAAGAATTTGTTGTTGTTGGAGGTAAGATACTTGAATCTGAATTGTTGTGGCTGTTTTTTATGGCTGGTCTCTCTTACACTTTGCTCTCTGAGGGCAGCTCGCTGAGGGCTGTGACGATGTCGCTGAAGGACAGCCTGTCTTTGGGGCTGGAGGCCCAGCAGCGCACCATAAGCTTGAACACACGAGACGGACACGCCTGAGGAGGAGATGGTTTCAGCTTCCCATCCTGAAGAGCTGCAGAGAACAAACCAACATCGCATTTACTGTCATGTGCAGTGAAACTAAATATTTATCAAAACTTCATTAAAATTTAATAAAACAACGTTTAATCATCAGGAACTGTTTGGCCCTATAAAAATAAAAAAAACTGATAAAACTTTTTAGTAATTTAATGCTTTTAAAAAAGGATAAAGTTAGACATTAAAGAGACAGTTCTCCCAAAAATGAAAATTCTTCCATCAATGCTTTCATCACTGAGTGTTCCTTTAGCTTAATTAGTAAAGCATTGCATTAGTGTTCCTGTTGCTTGATTAGTGGAGCATTGCATTAACAGCACAAAGGTCGTGTGTTTGATTCTCTGGAAAACGTACTGATAAAATGTATAAATTAAATGTACTGTCAGTTGCTTTAGATAAAAGCGTCTACCAAATGTGTAAAAATGTAAAATTGACTGAAATCTGTCCACCTGCCATTTTTAGTGAAGCGAGGAGACCAACCTTCAGATAAAATGAGGATTAATTGTGAAGTATAAACTTCAGTCTTCATACCTTCTAGCACTTTGTCATCAGTGAGTTCTGTATATGGCATCTCCCCAAAGCTGAAGACCTCCCACATAAGGACTCCAAACGACCACACGTCAGTCTTGGTGGAGAAATCATCGTCAAACACAGCCTCAGACGGCAGCCAGCGCAGGGGAATCCAGGATTGGCGGTAATGATAGTATTCACTGTGCATGGAAACACAAATATCCACTGAAACAATCACTACTGCCTCATCACAAGGTGGATTCACCGAGACAATTCACAATTCACGTTCACGACTTGCAGTGAACTCATCACCAGTAATAGGTTAAATGCAGAGGTCACATTTCAGGTATGGGTTACCATATCTGACAAATGTCACATTCATTTTCATAAATCACAAAAAAATAGCTTATATCTGTAAAGCTTTGACTGAACGTTTATTAGTGATGTTTACTAAGGTTAGCGTTACTGTTGCTTATGTGATTTGTTTGGCTTGATGATAAGACATGCGCTTTCTAAGCGATACATTTTCTTCAATAATGTGTTGTAAAAGCATTTAGGTCTGATACATTTATGTATCATGTAAATGTTATGGTGACATTTAAGCATACACTGTAAGATTTTCGCCCGAATTTGACCTTATTTCCAAATCGTACAACTCTTAATCGTAGAACAAATCTTCTTACAACTCACTATTTAGTCAAGCCTAATTTCAGCTTTCGTCGTGCACAGGGCGGATCTGAGGTGATTAACCAGTCAGGTGATTAGATGAATTTCTGACATGTCAAAAGCCCCTTAGGACATTGCACAGTGTATGCCCGACTTCAGAGGAAATCAGTTTTCAGAGTGTTGACACGATACCTGTTGTAGACATCTTTGCTGAGTCCCAGAGCAGACACTTTAACATGATGTTTGGAAGAGATGAGACAATTACGTGTGGCCAGATCTTTGTGGACGAAACGCTGGTTAGACAGATGCTCCATCCCCCGAGCCACCTGCAGACACACTGACACCTGCAGAAAGACAGCAGACAGTGTGTGTGTGCGCACGTGTACATATATCATGGGACAAATTTTCCACCTAAAGTATTGCGGCAATGGACGAAAAAATGAGCACAAATAAGTACAACTTATGGCTGCTGGTGCCCACTCATACACATGAAGATGAAAAACTGTCAGCTTAGCAGTCAAATCCCAGACAATTGCAGGTAAGTGAACATATTATATAGGTCTGTAGGTGACATAACACTTCATGTCTGTTTGAATATTCTCTACCATCTTTATCTAGTCTGTTAACTGGGTTTAATCAGTTAACAGGTATGGGGGTAATGCTGACTTCTCAGGTTGAGAAATCCTGGCTGTAACCATTTGAGAAATGGAAATAAAACAGAATATGTGTGGCAACTAAATACCTTACATGTAAATTCAGCGCATTCATAAAGCAGTCAGACCCATTTTGTACACTTTTATGTTTGCAGTCTTATGCTGAAATTGTACATCCATTATATACATCCATTTCTATTCTTACTAATCTATGTTTATTGCCCTATTATGATGTAAATATTTCATGTAATTATGACATCAAGACTTAATTATTGCAGTGCCTTACTGGGTAGTTGCCCTGCAAGTGTAGTACAAAAACTCCAGCTGGTTCAAAATGCAGCAGCCAGAGTTCTTACGAGAACAAGTATGACCATATTAGCCCAGTTCTGTCAACACTGCACTGGCTGCCTATCAAGCATTGTATAAAATTCTGCTGATTACTTACAAGGCCCTGAATGGTTTAGCTCCTCAATACCTAAGGCAAGCTCCTCTCTTATTGCAGTCCTTCACATTCACTGTGATCTTAACATTCTGGCCAATTGATAATACCTAAAATTTCAAAATCAAGCGTGGGTGGTACAACTTTTTTTAAACTCAATGCCCAAACTTTCCATCTGTCTTCCCATTGTTGTCTGAGTGGCAGATACACTGTCAGTTTAAATCTAGATTAAAGACACATATCTGTCTTTAAATGTGTATAAAATGAAGTGTGTGTGTGCGTGCGTGTGAGTGTGCCCGCGTGTGTGTTTGAGTAAGTGAGCGTTTGTTGGTGGGGGCTTCAGCCAGCTGTTTATTACCTTCTGTTTGGTGCTGAGAGGTTGAACTTTGACTTTGTCTTCTTTGCTCTTGGACACTTTTAGATACTGTTTCAAATCCCCCTGATAATGAGATTCAGCAATAAAATGAGATACAAACACAGAAACACTCCAGACAGCTCAATATTTGTGTTAAAAACACACAGCACAAAAACACAACCTTACACGACTTACTGCTTTATAAAACAAAAGCAACAAAATAATCTAATGCTTAGTTCAATGTATATGTTAATAATCACAATAAACAAATTTTCTGCCAATATAGCTCATTTGTCAAACTAAAATCTGTTTAGTTATCCAGTCAGAAATACAGATATAAAATTAGCACTGTTAAATTTAACACAGTTAATACCCGCCAACAGGAAGTGATGCGATAAACTCATATTACCATGTCAGTGTACTCCAGGATCATGTAGTGTGGCTCTGCCTCTCTGCACACACCCAGCAGACGAGCCACATTAGCATGGCAGAGCTTAGCAAACATGTCACACTCGCGCCGGAAGTCGGCCTGCATCTGTTCGTCTCGCGTCTGCATGCTCTTCACCAGCACCACCATCTCCTCGTCTTCCTCAGTGGCCCTTGCCTTCGCCAGCAGAACCTCACCAAACTCGCCTTTACCTAAACAGTGTAAGATCATTCCAGCTCATGACTACTTACTGGACATAAACTTTCAGTAAATATGCGTGAGATTGACAGCAAACAAAACATAAGATTTATAAAGATTTTCATTTGCCACACACTTCAGCATAAAGTCATGAACTGTTAATTGACAATTACAGATTGGGATTAATTTGTTGCGAATAAGGCTCGGCGTTTGTGTGCAGTTTAGTTTTGTACCCAGTGTGGTAATGGCATGCAGGTTGTTTCGGGGGAAAAGCAGCTTGTCGTGACTGCTGTGCCTTTTGTTGTTTCCGGTGGCAGCCATGTTGGTCAGCGCCACCTCCTCCTGGATCTCAGCTGTGGTGTGTCCGTTCTGTTGAACATCTCCTGTGTAGTCACATAACTACATTACAGCAACACATCTCTCAGCTAAACTCTCTGTCTGGCATGTGCTAATAAACACTCAACACACCGTTCAGATGTTCCACCTCATGCTCGTCTCCATCCTGCCCCTTCTGGAGTCTCTTGGCCTTGCGTCTCTGTTTGCAGTAAAACATCAGCCCCAGCACAATGATGATGTAAGCAACAGCCGCTCCCACTGACAGCCCAATCGTCTGGATCATTTTATATGGAGTTTTCTCATCTGCTAAAGAGTGCTGCACCGGCTTTTCTGTGGACAAACACACACACACGTTACACACAACAATTCTGAAGAACTGGCTCTGTTTCAGTTTGTTCAAGTGTGTATGTAAACTGGCTGCCTATCAAGCACCGTATAAATTTTATATAAAATCTTGCTTATTACTTACAAGGCCCTGAATGGTTTAGCTCCTCAATACTTAAGCGAGCTCCTCTCCTATTATAGTCCTTATGTTCACTGCGATCTGAAGGTTCTGGCCAACTGTTAGTACCCAGAATTTCAAAAACAAGGGCTAGTGGTAGATCCTTCTCGTATTTGGCACCCAAACTTTGGAATAGTCTTCCCAGTGTTGTCCGGGCGGCAGATACACTCTTTTTTTAAAGAGACACAGTCTTTTTAAATCTAGACTAAATACCCACCTCTTTAATCTTGCCTACACGTAGTCATATGAGTTTATTACTCAAATCCCCTAAGGGATTATTAGGCTGCATTAATTAGGTAAACCGGAACCAGGAACATTCCCACAAGAACAGACAGATTTAGTGTGGAGCCAGTACATCTGTCTTTCATTCCCCAAGGTCCTGTAGTCAGCTGGTTTCAAACTCTGAGACCAGATGGTGAGGGACTGGATGAAATGACCATGAGACAGATCATCAGGATTTAATAGACTTCTTTAGTAATCCTACCATTAGATACATGAGAACTAGGGCTGGGCGGTATGACCAAAATTTAATTTCACGGTATGAGAAATTTTATTTCACGGTAACGATATCTTTCACGATATAGTTTTTTATATAGGTCGTTATTCCAGAAAATGTACAAAAGGGCTTTATATAATAAATAAGCTTGAATATTTAAGAAAAGAAAAGGACTTGATCTTATTTGATTATTTT
>JAZGTJ010011926.1:0-10435 GCA_036877575.1 Botia almorhae
CCATCTGATCTTAATGGGTTATTTACAAATTTTGTATACCTGCTGATTTTCAATTTGTCTGACTACTATGAGTGACTGTAAAGTGTTCTGTTGTGTTTTGGTGATTAAACAAAATGTTCTCGGTATGCATCACAATTCTTATTTATTAACTCTGGAGAAGCACAATAACAGGGTTTGGGACTAAGTGAGATCAGTGTTGCACTAAAAGTTTAGAAATTGTACTGCTTACTTATAAAAACAACGAAGTAGCGATAAAAAATGGTTTAAAAATGCGCCTGATATGGATAGCCTAAAGGTGACTTTTAGCAGATGTGTGGACTCTGGCTGTGCTTGTTATTACTGTAGGCAGATTTTTACATTCATGAGATGCAGAATCATTGAGTCTTTCCACCAGATGTGTATTTCCTTGGGCCAAAACATAATACTCATATTACCATAAAGCACAGCTTCTTTGTCCTGTTTTTTTCCAAATAAAGTGCTTGGGTTTGTTTCGTAGAACATTTTGTTTGGGAGAGGCGATGATCATATTCCCCAAAACATCCCCCAAAATGACAGTTAAACCATGAGGCTAATGTTAATAGAGTATTAACACCAGGTGAGCTGTAGAATGTAAAGTTTTACTACTTAAATAAACGGCTGTAATTGTTGTTTCTGCAGATGGTAAGAGCCCCTGCAGCAGGAAGGGGCCTCCCCGGCGCTTCACCGGCAAAGACTAAAGCTACCACTATCTCAGACGCGGAGATCGAGAGACAGCTGAAGGCTTTGGGGATGGACTAAACGTCTCCATGCTCCACACCTGTGCATCCACTGTTACCAAAAGACTCAGTTTATACAGTGGGAACAAGGAGGCTGTGGGGATGGTCAAGTAATAAATGAAGGAAAAATGTAATTTAGCTTCTGGTCCTGAGGAAACTGTCTCTTATTATATAGGATTATTAAGGATGCAATAGGTCATGCGTAATTGGATGTAATGATCTAAAATACAGATCAATGAATAAACTTTAAGAGTGTTCATAACAAATGTACTGACACACTGCTAAAGAAGTTCTGTGATCAAACACTGCACAGGTTTATTAAAACTGAATTGTGTACAATGTGCCCCATCAATGGCACTATTGCCATTGATTAGTCATCTGTTTAATGCTGCTAGTGGTGCAGAATTGATACACTTCACCTTTTATTTAAAGGGTGCTATCTATTGCATGTGGTAATGAATTCTACCTTCAGTCATTTAAAACTGTGCTTCTCAACCCTGTCCAAGTACATATGTACATAACAGAACATTGTAAAGGCTGGGTACTACATGGGCTTCCCATGTGATATAGGGCTAATCATCTCAGATATGTGTCGTAACTCATAAGATGCTCAGTACGTTTACTCATACTTACTTCATGTCTCTTTAGGTTGTGTATGACTTTAGGAAGTAAGTCAAGAAAACTGCATTTCATCATGGTGAGATTTAGTAAGCATTTCTTCTCAAGTACTTACAAGAAATAACTTGCATGAGAATCTTTGTTGATATGATAATAATATGATGTTTTATCATCCTTGAAAGTATTGAGAACATTCAGCTACCTGGTGGGTGATAGTCAGGCTGGATAACAAAACAAAATTAAATTGTCCCGATCATACGCAGTCCGGTCATACATAGCTGGACTTGTCAGTACTTATAAATAATGGTTGAGGTGTTGCAGAGAGCTTATCAATCCTACTGTGAGTTCTTTTCGAGATTGTGAGATTTGTTTACCAATGCCACTCATATTATTAGAATACATACACATACATTTAGTACTGTCCCTGGCCCTGTGCAGAAAGAGCCCCACTAGGGTTCTCTGTGGAGTATAGCTTAAAGAAATGTGGGGCTGAATGGAATTTGTTCCATGTACTTATACATGTCTTTCATTTATTTTTGACAATTGTTCTTGTGTATGAACTGTATGATACGTCATCGTTTTAGACACTCATTGGGGAAGATGATGGGGGTCACCCACCAAAATCTTGTAATGGGCCCTGTGAATTTAAATGAGGCACCTCCCCATGCTGTATGTACCATAATTAATGCTAGAAATCTGTTTAAAAGCACATTAAACCACAATATTATTGTTATATTGTGGTCATGAATAGTGGCTAATACAGTATAAATGAAAGCAGTGTTACTGGCATATCTTCTGTTTAGCGATTGTCTTAAAGCAATTTTGCTTTTGTGTCAGAAGTTGACTTATTTAATTGGAAACTAACCATGTCAATGTCTGATGTAACTAGTAAACAGACTGTGATTGGGAAAAACTGTTTATCAAGTTTTCTTTTCAACATTTTACAATGTGTAAATGAATGTACAGTTTTAAGCTTTGATTGGTTTTCTAATTAATAAAGTATCTTCATATTTGTGACATAGCTTGTTTAATGTATGTTCCTTAACCATGTTTAGGAGTTGCAAGCCAATTTGTGTGGCCATTAATAACAGAGAGATTAACCAAGAAATGTAAGTGTGCCTTTTTAACCGATAAGAACCTCAAAGCTTCTTGCTGGAGTCAAAAATGTGCTATTGTACAACTGCTCTAAAGGTCTTTTAGGCCATTTCACATTTCATTAAAGTAGACATCATTATTCATAATCATAACCAAACGCGATTTTCAAATAAGGTCTTAATGAGTTTGTAAAGTGACCTTTCTTAAATGAACTGAACCATAGTGGAGTCCATTAATTTTGAACTAATTTAATGAAGTATGGATGTAAAACTGCTTCAAGCAGTTCTGCAGGAATGACCCCCACCCCTCCAACACAAACACCAATCCCAATGCTAGAATGCATACAGACAAATCCATCATTTTATTGTTTTTTCTGCATCCTGATATATATATATATATATATATATATATGTATGATATATACTCATATATACACTCATGTCAAATCCTACCAACATTATCCTGGAGTATACTGTATTTATTGCATTATTAGACCACAACAGAGTGTTATGGGATATGTTGGTGACAAAGCTTATAGCAGGAAGACAATGATATTGTAGATCATCAACCATATCTCTCTGCTGAGAGAGGTTGCGGGCAGGTGAGAGGCTTTGCTACCTCATTATAACACTGTCAGGAGCAATATAATACAATAGAAAAACTCCCTCAGTAAAAGGCAACAGGGGCAGGGCTCTGATGATAGTGCTATATGCAGTAGACACCAGGTGTACTAAATAAACATATGACACATACAGAGATGATAGATGTTTGATTATATGTAATAATCTGAATCACACATACACCCCACTACAAATTACTGGAAGCTTTTTTTCATATTTTAAAGGCCCACAGGTTCTGCTATGGACTGTGTTCTGATTTTGTTTTACAATATTTGCATATTTAGCCAGTTTATTAAACTTTGAATGGAATGTATTTTAAATATACTTATGATGAATAAATTATTATACCTACAATTAGTACAAAAGTATTAAACTGTTATTCTGGCCTTACGGTACTTATAAATGTTGTCTTTGCATAGAACTCATAACACATAACATTTCAATGACCCAGAACATTAAAGGTAAAATGTGACATTTCTATGCCACTAGTCTCACTAAACAAAAGAGAAAAATAATGCTTTTAAACTTTCATTTGTCTTCCATTGATGGTAAACCAGAAAATACTGCCTTAAATTCACGCCATTAGTTGAGACAATGTTTCTGGTCTGGATGCTCAGACTGTGTATACTGTACTTACAAGTGTCTCTGCATATTAACCTGAAAGTATTTTAATATAAAAAATAAGGGGGTTGATAAGGGGATAAGGGGTTGCTATACAATTCTGTAATAAAATCTGTAACAAATGCCTTTCAGAAAGTTTAGAAATTCACTCTCCAATTGTGAATCCGTACAGTAAACCCACTCACTGTCTATGGATTGTGTTGATTCTCCCAGTGGTCCTTTATTGCTTGTGGATGATCACACAGTACAGATTCACTGAGACTCTAGATGTTCAGGGCCTGCAGGCTGCAGTCTCTTTGGCCATGAATGAGCTGTGTTGTAGGCTGGTTTTGACTCTCTTCTCCCTCTGCCTGCGGTCACAGAACCACACACGGACCACCTCCTTCTCCAGATGCAGACCCACTGCCAACCGCACAATCTCCTGAGACGAGGGCTTATTCTTCTGCTCAAAACTTCTTTCTAAAGCTTCCTTTGCCCCGAAACTGAAGAGTTGAGAATTAATTAGATATTAATTAGACGGAAATGCTGACATAATGGGTTTTGTTTCCTTTTCTTAGTTCCAATTCCCAGTTTACCTGATGGTTGTTCTCCGTTTTCGTTTACGCACACGCAAGCCCATTTTCTCATTAAAAAGAGCTGAGACGAGTCACAAATTACAGATAAGATATGAGAGGCTTTCTGCCATCCAACTCATAAATATTGGTACGGTGGTGGAAAAAAACATTTAAAAAACACTTTTTAGAGTCTGATGGCTGTTGACTCACCACCAGCTTGCTCAGCCTCCTCCAGCCACTTTGCCAGGATAAAGCATGTTTTATGTTATATAGGAATTTTACTAGTAAAGCATTTTCTTATTTGTATACTTAAAAATATGTCTGATTTCTAAATGTGTTTTATGTGTGTCAGTCTCACATAGTGTAGGCAGAGTTTCACGATCAGCAACAAGTCTCGCCTTCATAGCTTATTCTGGCCAAGAACTGCCCACCTAGACAACTGACAAGACTTTTGTGTACAGCAACCAGCCACAGCATGTTTATTTATGTCCCACGTAGGGGCAGATTTAATTTAAATATATTATACTACATTTTCATATATTGTGTTATCTGTAGATCTGTATCTGTAGATAGTTTCTGTATCTGTAGACAGATCTATATCTAGGGGTAAAATTATATACAGGGTAACTTTGTGTGAATACACTACTCTTATAATATAATAAACAATAAAGGATCAAACACATTTTTCATTTTAAAGTCATTAGCAAATTTCTCCAGTTCCCGGATCTGGGGAAAGTGTATATTCGGGGGCTCTTCCAGGGGCCGACTTTCCAGCGCATTTCCTGCTTGATGTCACTTAGAGTGAGTTTGTCAGTGAGAAGAGCCTGAGGTAGTGGAGGGAAGTTATGGGTCAAAGCACAAGATCCTCCACTCAGGCTGTGCTCAGCTTATGCTGTGCTGCAACTTATACAGGCATGGGGCTAAAGCTCCTTTTGGAATGCAAGAGGACAGAAATAAAGAAAGGCTGTAATGTATCAGCTAAATTCTGTGATTAAAAATGTCCCTTTTGAGACAATGGACCCTTGGCCTATTTTGTAGGCTATACTATAGTGACCCTCTCACCCCAACACCATAAAAGTAAATTACATTTCTACGTTACTTCTTAGAATTTTATTTAGACTTTTAAGCACAAAGTATATTTCAAAGGTTCTCGTGATTTAAACTTTCTTTCAAAAATACAATAAAATATTTAAAACAGAGAATAAAATTCATTTACAATGTTAATTCATTTGATACGACTCTGTGACTTTTCGTCTGTGTCAAAACCGGACACAGTCTACAATCCAAACAAATACTACTTGTTTAGTTAACACGTGCACTTTTTTACACCCCAAGTTTTTAGCAAATAAACAAATACATCTGAGGCCTTACGGTTGCTCTTTTCAATATATTGATATGCATCGCCCTCTTGTGGCTGGATATATTGAGTGCATATTTTTTGGTCACATTTGAAATGTAGTTAAATTTAGTGCAGAGAACGTTTGTGTGTCAACGAATGCAGTACCATGCACGTTATATGACTGTACATTCTAATTTTTCATTATAGGCAGAGAAAGTGCAGAAGGTTTTTGAAACGTAATTTGTTTTAAAAATGTATCCTGATACAGAAAATTCGCACAGATAATCAGTTCTTTACTGTAAAAAGCGCGACAGAGAACGCTAAACGTGTTACATCTCTCTACAGACACTAGGTGGAAGCCCATACATACTAAAAGAATCCTGGCCAGTATTCATTGTTCAGAACATTTTCTCATAATTCTATGATAACCATTTTTGTGAAGACAACAAATGGACTCTGTTCTTGGTAAATCTGTCTACGAGTTTGCGAGGACTTGGCAAAGGTAAAATACTTAAACACTACATAAACATGTGTTTCATCTGGTTCTGCTTAGGCTTGAGTACATGTTGTACCTTGTAATAAATTGGCTCTGTTGACCATGTGAGCATGAGGCACACTGCAGGTCTGAAGGATGCGAGTCTGAGAGATGCTGGCAGAGAACATTTTCTTGTGCTGGAAAAACAAAGACACTATATCATCATTGCACATCACACACACACATGTTGGGTTTTTTATGATTTATGTGGACATTCCATAGATGTTTTGTATTTCATACTGTACTATATATTCTATGCCACTACACTAAATCTAATTCTAAAATCTACCTTTCACAGAAAACTTTCTGCTATTTTAGATTTTCAAAAAAGATCATTTTGTATGATTTTAAGCTTATTTCTCACGAGGACCTAAAATGCCCCAACAAGGTCCAAATTTACTAGTATTACTATAGTTGGTGAGGATATTTGGTTTCATAACATAGAGAATACCTGTACTACACACACACTCATGTTTGTTTCAATATAGTAGTGAGATCATTCCATAGACCATTGATTTTATATCAGGTTTTGTCTATCCCTCAACCCCAACTCTCACCATAAACCCAATGTGCATGACGTGCATGACAAGAAAAACTTGTTTTGGCTGATTTTTGAGCTTTTTCATTTAGTGAGAACCAGTAAAATGTCTTCACAGGACATTTGGCCCTGATAAATATAGCTAAACCCACACACACACACACACACACACACTATAGTGACATGGGGGCATTGGATAGTTAAGTCTGGCTGATGCACTGCTTAAAGCAGACATGGAGTTTGTACGCCTGTGCCAGTGGGAGACCAGAGAGGGCTAAACCAGATAATAGATTAAACTCAGTGACATATACAAGATAGATAGATAAACAGACTTTGATAGATTGATTGATAGATGGACAGATGAACAGACAGACACATAAACAGAACCTTTGATTGACACATTTTTTCATTGATTTTTTCATTTTCATTGAAAGAAAGAAAGAAAGAAAGTTTGTAAGTACAGAGAATAGTTTTAAATATGGACAGTGACCTCAGGCTGTCAGAGCTACAAGAAACTAGATAAACTTCCACGTGGATTTCCTTAAGATCAAAGTCAAACAGTGGTAGGTAATGAAACCATAATTACAGTTTTGCAAGTCTAAATAGGTAGCACTACATCTCTTTGAGAACAGCCTCCATTAATACTTGTCAAGATGATACTCTTGTACAATGGCCTTGTCCACCACAGCATGCAAATCCAGTAATGACGCAGTCAGCCTTTCAGATCTCTTATAAAATCATTGGTTTATTCCATCAGTATCCTAAGTGCCAACAGTTAAGTGTTCTGATACAATAACAAGTCCATTACATTAAATAACTATTCAAATGTTCATTTTTTTTGACATTGCAAAGACTCACATAGATTCACTTGCAGGTGGAGTTGACGTGTATGAATAGAAATGCCAAAACATTTCATCTGAAACTAACAGAGTTTTACGTCTCCTAATTCAGAACCATAGTTCATTTTCACAGTTCAGTAATTATGCACAAGAGCTGTGATTTGCTATGGCAAACAAGGGGCAGGGATGTGACTCAATCCTGTAAGGTTCTGACAAGAGTTTTACTAATGCTTTCTCGTGTGTGAGATGAAACTGAGACATAATCAGTATGTGATAATTTAGCTATCCACACGTCAAAGTAATAATATGTCTGCTTTGATAATTATCTATGGAGAAGTAACAGCTGTGCAAATTGAGCTGATTAGTCATGCCTACATAATTTTGAAGTATTTCAATAAATTACTGTTTGTCTTGCCAATCTCCTCACTGCTCCCTGGGGTAGTGAGTGGCGTTACCCAAATCCATCAACTTGAAGCTTACATGTCATGTTGTGATTACGTTGAGTTAAAAAGATGAGTGTTATCAATATTCTGAAACTGTTACTTACATAATTACATAATTCTGCAGTCAAATGAGTGGCATTACTAAGACTATCTGATGTAAAATGACATTTCTCATTTCTCATTTCTTCATTCTTTCTTCTTTTACTTTAGACTTGATCTTTCTTCAAACATTTCCTCTGGGAACAGGAGATGTGATCTCTTGAAAGGTCATATCCTCTGAATGAAAACCAAAATGATTGTGAGAGATGAAAGAAGTTCAGACTGAAGATGATATTGAAGAATATAGGGTCACGTTGACAAGGTCAAAAGGACATCCACTCAAAGCTCAGCCTCCCTCTCTTTCTTCATCTTACCCTTCCACTGCATAAAAAAGACGTCTACAAGAAGTATTTCCACTGTTGATGTTATCTAGAAAAGTTCGATCAGGCAGCGCAGAAGATAATTCTAAAATGCATTTTATGTTTAACAGACAAGGGTAGTAAACAAAATATACAATATTAAAATTAAAACGGTGTTTATACTATATTCAGAAAAACACCTGTACCCATTGCCTGTTTATTCTAATGTGTCAGATCAGTGGTTTTCAACTGGTTTTGCTTCATGATCTAGATTTTACATTGGCCATCAAATAGCAACACAACGTGATACCAAAAGTACACTACAATTCAAGCTTTCAAACAGGCCCAGCAATATGCAAATTATCACTATTACCATTAACAGGGCTAATAAGAAAGTTGACACTTTTGTACATGCATAAACATGCAAAAGTATGATTTACTAGCAGAGGGCATGAAACAAACACTGGATTAAATTTTACAATGTTAGCCAAATTAACATATTCAGCACGTGCCAAAATACAGTAGTTTGATTTGACACACAGCCTTTGCCATCAATAACACACAGACTAATTTTTGGGTCACAAGTTCTGTGTTAGATTGCCGAAGAGCATCAGATTTATCTAAATGCACCATATTGGTGGTGTGGCTGCTGATAGTCAGACAGTGCATGAGCAAAGTCAGGGCAGTCAAGTCTCTCACTGAGATGTGAAAGAATCAGTAGTGCTAAACACCTCGCAGGTCATAATTATAGATGTTTACATACCCAGAGACTGCCTCCTATACGGGTCGCATTCGCCCACCTGTGTGACACGAGCAGGACGTGTGCTGATATTTATACCGAGCCCCCTCAGACCCCTCATCTATGTTAATGACCTCTAGCTGTTACTGTACCACAGCAGCCTGAGGCAAAGCTCTGGTAATTAGGGCAAAGAGCTGTAATTTAACACTGTCCATTTCCACTGTGTGTGGTTTTCAACAAACACCAATGACCGTTTTGACAAACCAGGGCTTATTTGGCCAAACCAATCTGCATTAATTAGCCATCTCATAATGTGTTTACCTCTGAAAGTGAGTGAGTCTGACTGCATAAATATGGAATTATTATTGGATGTATGAGAAACATATTTAGGACTTACATTTGCATGCATATTACAAATTACTTTATTATTTTGAATAACAAACAGCTTTGTTCAAAATAGTTTTCGATGAATTGTCTCTCTGTTCAAACAGTATTTCAAACTGCTGATAAATGCAATTAAGTAGTCTTAATTTTAATTAATCTCTTAATTTTGTCTCATTGTTTTTTTTCAAAATATAAGAGAAACATGCCATTAGCTTTAAACTTTAAATAAAGCTGCTGGCATACTGTGTTTTTAGATTCATGAAACAGGCTTTGACACGACTTGATTAAAGTGTAGGTGTTTACTTGACCAGCATGAAACAGACCATCTGGTCACTGGACAGTTAGTATTTGTTTGACGGGTTAAGTGTTTTTATGTCTGTCAAAAAATATAAGCTCTAAAAGCCCCTTTTCTGTAACAAAGATGTCTTTACTTGTTTAATGTGAATTAAATCACTCTGCTTAGTTAAGCAGGTGCCCATGTGCAGGGATCTCTGAGACTCAAGTATATCATAATAGTTCACTTTATAGGCTCAGTTCACCCACAAATAAAAAATCTAAAAGGATGCAAAAGAAGTGACCAACACGATTTAGTAAAATATTTTCTTCTGTGTTCCACATTAAGAAGAATAACAAAGAAAATCTGGGTGAGAAAATAGTGACGAAATTTACATTTTGACTAATGTTTACACATGAAATTGTTTCTAAACTCTAAAACCAAAACAAATTACAACACTCTTTTTCTTGTTTACACTCTTAGGTGCATTTTTAAACAAGGTTTGTTGAATGCACTAGCATTATATGGAATCCACCCAACCAAATCAATTATCTGCTTACAAGTTTTAAAGAAAATCATTTGAGTGATGTGAAAATCATTGATGTGACCTTCCAAGGTGGCCTCTTTGGCGACACTGTCGAGGGCTTTGCCCAGCAGTTCTTCACAGTCCAGAAGCAGATGGA
>JAZGTJ010011927.1:0-16379 GCA_036877575.1 Botia almorhae
CCAAGATCTCATAGACATTCTTTAGCAGATGCTGATAGTGCCTAATGTACCTGGACATGGTGCAGTGGGTGCTTCCAGCAGCTGCCTGTCCAGTTGGACTCCATCTGGAGGTTCGGGTGGATTGGCACTGTGGTTGTGCTGCTCCTCAGACATCTGTTCTGCAGCCAGGTACCAGGTGACGAGAAATTACCCTACAACAGAAAAACACAGCAGACAACAAACGTCAAGCCTGTGAACATACAGCTGTCCTTGTTCCCACTATCACTTTCCCCTGCTATTGTTCAGCTGATGTCAGTGGGCCAAAGCGTTTAAAAACACTGCCGGCTTGGGAAATAATGGTTGGCAAAAGAAGAAAAAAACTCAAATGGCATGAAATGGAGAAATCGGGGGACGGGGCCAAAAGCTGAAAACATTTGGTGCATCAACATACAATAGTTCAAAGTTAATATACAAGTCAGGAATATTTGAACGTCATGACCTAAACAAACGAAATATTTATGTTTAGACCAAACCATTCCAGGGATAATTAAAATTGCATGCGCTTAAAGAAGCCCTTAAATTAACGTATGGTCTTTCTGTACTTTTCATCACGTTTCCTGTATAAGAAAACGTCGCAAAGTTAGTTTATACATACTATTAACTGTATTAAACCTAACAGTATTATAATATCCTTGCAGCAGACAGCACAATAACATAACCTGGTTTTCATGCTGTGGTTAGACTGTGGCGAGTCTATGCACGCTCCTGACTCAAACTAACTCAAACTTGTTGAGCGTGTCCACAACTTACTATATGAAGATAAACGCCATTCACTACGAAAGGAAAAACGTTTAGAAACAATTAAAACATCAGAAAGCGTTTTAAGTATTTTACCTGCAGCGGTCACCAGTGTAAGTTCAGTAATGCATGTTTTAATCCTCGCGCTTAACAAACTCTTTTAAACTGTCCCGTTGGCGGGGGAAACTGTTTTCTTTCTCTTCATGTATCTCTCTCTTCGTGTATTTTTATTTGCATTGGTGTTGACACTCGCTGGTCCTCATTTATGAGTTTGTCTTGATACTTTTCTCCAGCGCCGAATAAATTGACTTATTCTTCGTCTTCGTTTGTCAGACCCCCAAAAACTTGAAAACACAATTTAAGGACTACTTCTATTTCAGGACACTGAAGGAATTTTCAAAAAAGAGAGAAACGAGAAGTTTTTCCTCGGATTCCTTCTTTTCACGTCCATGTAATGATGAAAGTTGCTCCTCTGTGTTTTCGCTGCGGACTCTCGTGCAGCAGTCGCGCAGACAGCTCGAGACTCTTGGACAGGAAATGACACTGAGGGCTGATTACTGACTCCCTTCAGGCAGAGATGCCAGTACTGTACAATTACACTGTCCATGACCACAACAAACTTACAAACATGTCAAAAGAGAACACAACCACATATATAATATAATATAATATATAGTCATCAATTATATATTTGACTATTAGTATTAATATAATGCAAAAAAAACCCATTCTTAATAGTTAACTCTTGTCAGTCTTTGTTTGGATATAAGTAAATCTACCTCAAATCTTGGCCATTGTTCTAATGATGTCATCTTAGGCAATGCAAACAAACAGATCAATGTCACAGTTTGAACATTCGTTAGGTAAATTAACCTTTAAACGGCTTCACTTCTCTTTGCGCATTGGACATGAATAGTAAGAAATATTTTTAGATAAATAAAAGACAACTTTCGACATGTTCGGGCGGAACAGATAAGAATCACATGCACTGAGATGGTTCAGGTTTTAGGCAGCACATACCTCTGTGCCAGTTAAGTCTTTGTGCTTTCTTGTGTACAAAGAAGGAATGATTGCATGCATTTCTGATTTATATGCATTTATGCTTCTGCTCTCTCTCTCTCTCTCTCTCTCTCTTTAAGAAGTGTTTAGCAAATGTTTTGCACATGTAAAGGGAATATTACTTTGATGCATTTCCACTGGTTTTGGGTGGCCATCAATTTCTATCAGCATAACAATAGTTTGTGAAAACGTGGGCTTTGTGTATGCATCAAACATACCAGCGTGATCGCGTCTTCTAATATGATTACTGAAAAATCAATTAAAATATTTCATGGTTATTACTGTGTAATGTCCACCAACTCGCTGCCACAACAAATCACTCACAAAGACACACAGTTATAACCTCTGTCATTTGTTGACAGGTCAATGATATTCAAACCTTCAGCATTTTGGTTCTGATAATTAATCTGACGTTTTCCAGGTGCCACTCTGCTTAGTCTCTTCTCTCTGTGACCCATGATTACTGCGGTCCTGCAGTCTTTAATCTGCCATATGGCTTCATAGGGACACTGTTTTTTCTTTTTTTAGTGCTTTAATGAAGAAAATAGCCCATATTGGGTATAACAGTGGATGGCCAGTATCACAACTGGTAAATGTTTTTTAATATTTACATGAACAAAACCATGTATCATTCCAAGGGTTATTAAAGAATATTGTGTAAAAAAACTTTTAGGTAGAATGAACATATCTAGGTCAGATTTAGCAAGTGCTAGAAAGCTTCCACTGGAGACAACAGCATTTCTTCCCCCAATACTTTGCAGTGGTTTATCCCAAATTACCGTATAACTGTAAAACAAAAATGTTTGGTTTATAATATTACATCAATACAAACCAACGACAGTGGCAAAAACAATGTGCAAGTACAAACACCTCGACAAAATCACTGCAAGTAAAATTTGTCATTCGTATTACTCAGTACTTACGAAAATGTCCCGTCATGGAGCCCTGACACATCACTCACGTCCAACAGAGGTTATTTGAAAAGTTTGACACTGATTGTTTGTAGTGGATTTGAACAGTTTGGCACCGCTGGGGAAGAAAAGAGGGATGAAAATGTGGTTCTAATCACTCACAAAGATGCTTTTGTTCTCCTGTACGGCCTTCTATAAGCCTGCGGTCTAGTTTGAGGTATTCTGTCAGAGCTGTCTTAATTAGACTCATTATGTAGGGTTTGGAGGGCGCTGGATACACTTAAACGGGTGTGTATGTGCGCATGTTTTATACATTTATCTAGGCGCATAAATGACGTGGATGCTGTGTTTTAAGAGGACGCTCAGTCGCTGGACTCGCTATGCAAACAATATTAAATCAGACTCCTCTTGACTCAGTCGGTCTTGCAGCCCCGCAGTGTTTGCTTAGAGTAAAAGTAAGAGAGACTTACTTTTAATATCGGCAGACCTGTAACATATGAAATTAATGAAACCGTGAAGCTGTTGCCACAGACCTAGTTGACAAAGAGCAACTCTTAATATTTGGTTCCCATCCATCGCTGCAGGCCACGGGTCTGAGCTCACCTGAGTTTACTGCTCTTGTTCCAACACATTTCGAGTACTTTTCCAAAACTCAAAAGTCAGTGTTGGTTTCCTGTGGAAGAGAACAACTTGAAATGCTTGAATCACATAAAAATAAAACTTTCCAAAATCAACTATACTTTTCCATCTTTTCACCCAATATTGTGACTACACCTTTGTGGAATAAAGATAAACTTTCAGGGCATATTTTCGCTGTAGCAGACGGATGGTAGAAAAAAAGCAGAGAACCTTATCCTGGTCTAAATAGGTTGGAATAACATTCTCCACCCTGCCTGTGTGTCAATGAGAGATTTTCTTAGCGGTCTGAAAGGGCTCTCTGACTCGGTCTGTCTCAAACTCTTTTTTTTTTTGCTTTTCTTTTTTGACTCTGTCCCATACACTTTTTGGCTGGTTTATTTACCCCTCCTGGTGGACAGAGCATGCAACACAGCAACAAGGCCATCAAATGGCCAGATTTATCCAGCACTTTTTCTCTGTGGTTTCACACATAACTTTAAGTGTGACCTTACCAATCAGAAATAACCTGATCCATATCTACCGGTTTGAGACTGCATGGCTAGTCCTATCTGACAGCTACAATATAAATTATACCCTCTTAAAAATAACATTTCTTATAAGGTTCTTCAGTGATGCCATAGAATAACCATTTTTGGTTCCCCAAAGAACCTTTCAAAGCTTTGACAAACCATTTCGTTCTTACCTTTTTACAGTCTAAAGAACCTTTTTCTGCTACAAACAACATTTTGTGAAACACAAGGTTGCTGTTGTTGCTAAAAGTTCCGTATGGAACCATACAGTCAAAAATAGTTTTTTTATGGCATCGTATAGCACCTTTGTTTAGGAGTGTATAATGCCAGCAATATCTAAACATCAAGGGTTAAGGGTCATTAATGGTAAAAATATCCTTTTTTTATTATTTTGAGCCAATATGGATCCATGACAAGTAAGCGAGTGAGTGTTTTGTTAGTGATGACAGTTTTAGTGGAAGCTGAGTGAGATCATTTCCTGGCATGTAAAATATTTCAGTGACAGAGGTTACCACATTTTTAAACACACACCACAATCACTTTTGATCAGATTGCACCTGAACGGAATTCTGTTGTCATTAGCCGGTAATCAAAATAATGGTTTGGTAAATATATGGCAGGGCAGGTCAAACACATACCTGCACTGATTTGAACAGCTGGCACCAATTAACCTCCTCTGATGAGGTCACTGTTCTGGAGGTTCAGATCTGACATTCCTGTTGCGCAGTACCTTTTGAACTCCGTTACTTAAAATAAAATGAATGCGCCTTGTATTGTGAGGTATTTTGTATGTCCTTTTATAAAACTGTGTAATAGATTTATAGAAATATATAAATTTAGTATTGTTTTACAAAGTATAGATTATACTCCAATTTATACTCTTTAAAACAATACTAAAATTGGTTTTTCACTCAAAAACTATCATACAAAACTAAACATTTAGAACACACACGATTACGAATTAAAACTATTTCCAAGTAAGATTTTGATTGAAAGATTTTAATAAGAAAAAATAACAAAAACATCTGTTATATTTCTTCATAAATTGCCACTATACACACTACAATGCAATGTAGTAAAACCAACAACTCATACTTATCACTGTATTCATCCACTGGCCATCATTCAGAGAGCTAAATTATTTTTAGCTTTAGTGCTTGAGCTGAGATTATATGCGAGCCGTAAATTATATATAACCAAATGATAAGATTAATGCTCTTATGCAAAAGAGGTAAACAAAGCCATGTTAGTCATTGAGGTTTATAGGAAGAACCGCTGTAGCAGGAGCTTGACAATTTACTCTATCCCCCAAAATAAAAGTAAATAAAACTACAAACATTAAATGGAGCAGCTCATGATGCATGAGAATCAAAGCTGTTAAAGATGAGGCCCCTGCTTTCAGATTCAATCACCCATTTTACACCAAAGTCAATGTGGCCACAGTAAGTGTTAGCCGCATGCTGGAGTTGTTTTGGGGGAGAACTCCTCCCTAACTTACTTTTAATTGAGAGCACATTTTCTGCGCTCGCACACAATGGAGTACTTTTGAAGCCGAGAGAGAGAGAAACTGTAGTGCATTAAGCTCCAACTCACAATGGGCTGTCGCCACGGAGACCGGTAGTGTCTAAGTTGGCAGGTTTCAGTCCCGCCTTATTGTAAAATATTATATTAAATTTCTGGGTAGGTTGAACAGCTATTTTTAAGTAAATGAGAAACTATGTATGCCTAAAACGAACGACCAGATTGTATATATTATAGCTAAATATATCTAACAAATAATATAACGAATAAGCTAAAGCAAACAAAGTGTTTGAAAATACGCCGAAAAAGAAATCACCAATAATGCACAGCCTTGGACAGTGTAATAAGTATTTTTATTGCATTTTATAATGCCATTGTCAATAATTAGTACAGATTACATGCAACTAGACCTACTGTACAGTTTTTTTATTGTCTGCATGGACAGACACAAGAAGATTCAGGTTACAAATACACAGATATATGTGTTTTTTATACAGCATGAAGAAAAACGGCAGTGACTCGCATAAACAGGGTCACCGGGGGTTAGAACGACAACGGTGGGTGGCTAGTTGCCTTTTTTTAGTTTTCTCTACCATTTCAAAGCCACCACCCATTCCTTCCCCAAGTCTCATCTGGAAAAGCAAAACGAAGGTAAAGAAATAAAGAGGAGTTAACGAACAAATTATAACGAAACTAAGTACATAAAAGTCACTGCTGAAAATGTACACACATTCGTAAAAATACAATGAGAGGAGAGTCAAAGTGGTAGTTCCATTTGATTGGCTGAAGAAGTTAATCCCATCAGGCAAAGCTCCCCAACAGGGGTCTTTTTCCTGGAGAACGGCAGCTCAAAGCTATTAATCACCGGGCAATGGAGCTCTGAGCCTATCAAAGACCTTGAATCAGCATGTGGGCGGTGCTACGGGTTATAGTGCGGATAACTGCTGTCGCTGTAAAGGACAGTGGCACAGAATGCTGCTCCGGCACCTTCGTTGCGCGTGTGTTCGGTTACAGTTGTGGCAGACGCGATCAATTTGGAACACAGATGTCTACCCACAACCCCTTTGGTGGACACTGAAAGCCTTTTCATAATCTTATTTGGTTTGCTACTGTGGAAAAGTGTCAGTTCCGAGCAACTGGTGTTATTTAAGAGTCCAGAAGGCATAAAGAAAACGGTTCGTCTTAAGTCTGCTGAAGAAACCACGGTCCTGTTTTTAGTGCTATGAGGATGCAGAGAACGTAAGAGATGACATGTAAAACGAGAAAGAAACTCTTTCAGCATAAATCTAATTACAGCACTGTCATGCTTAAGAGAGACAATCCATGCACATTGTTTGTGCCATTTCACGACATAAACGCTAAAGCTTCAACTTTCAGTACAAATCTAGAGCACAATTGCCTTATGAGAGACAGCTTTGAGTGCTGAATAAAGGAATGGTTAGACTTAAAGGGAGCCTGTACACACATTGGCACCAAAAAGGACCAAAATAAAACACACCTTAAAGTTGCTCTTTCTTATAAGCAAGAGAGGGCTTACATATTTTTTCTTCAATCTTTTTCTCTTTCGCTGAAATTTTGGTCCTGTCTTTTGAGAAAAGTCCTTCTGAGGTATCATTACACAATGAGTTCAACTTTTTAGTTTGTTTTCTCTCTTTTTTCCTTAAAAATGCATAAATGCACTACAGAGACAAAAAGTATCAAAATAGACCTAGCTAAGATAAATATACAAACAGGTGTGTTACCTAAACCACTTATCTAACTTTTAATCTTTTCTTTTTTCCGAGTGATAATACACACAAAATAAAAAAAAGGAAAAAAATAGTCCCACGCGGTTTATGACAGAAAAACGGGGGAAACGAAAACCGAAAAGCAAACCAAAACAAACAAAAAAACAAAACAACCATGATACCTGCAGCACATAATATGATAAATACATACACTTTAGCATAAGCGATACAGTATAGGAATTCTGAGCTCAAAACTTTACAATAGCTAAACAGGTGCAGATAAAAACCCCAAAAAAGAAAGTAAATGACAATAAAAAGGAGGAAATGCCCTTTAGAGCGAAGCCAAAGCAGTAATATACAATAATACATCATTACAACATGTTTGTTAAAGTAAAGGAGTCATGGCGATCGCTGACGTGTTTCAGTCTAAATCTTTAGAAAACAGCTGTGTTTACAGGTGTACCTTAAAGCACAATTGTAGTTCATTTATTGAATGCAGCAATTCATTAGAGAGAGTTTTTCAATTTCCTTGCAATTCTCAGTTGTTACTGTAGCACAAGCTTGATGTTTCTCTTTGGATATTTTGGTTATATCTGCAGCCATTTAGTGCTTTCACTGTTCGAGTGGTCTATGGTAAAAATAAAAGCCCGTTTTACCAGAGTAATCGCTACCAAGAGCGTGATGATCTCTCAGGGATGTGTGTGTGTGTATGTGTGTGCTCTATTTCCACAGCCGTCACGAAGCTACACTTTGCATTAATTGGGAAGCGGGGTCCATGTAAGAGTGGCCTACATTAATGCATTCTGCCTATCATCATTTCTGACACCCAACTGACTGGCCCATTGAGTATGCTCTAATGACCAGCCAGCTCGATGGCTCTCATTGGCCTGGCCTCTCATTGTGCATGCGGAATTAGAACACACAATTAAGCCTCTGCACAGAGGACCTGTACATAGACACTATGCTAATAGATCACTTAAAGTGGGGAATATGTGATTTGGAGTAGACCCTTTTAAATATGTTGACCACTAAATGCTTCATACTTAACAGGACTCAGCATTTTGTTTTTTCAGAAAGGGGTGGCGAGGTAGTCGTCTTTTTTTCTATTGTGTCTCATTTATTTGTTTCCATTCATGCTAATGAATTTGGAACCGAGATCGAGCCAGACAAGCACGGCTCGCAGCTATGCCACAAAAATCATGTTTTGGTTTTCCGACGTTTTCTGTGTATGAGTGAAAAACTACGAGGGATTTACGCCTTCCGTATGACTAAAGGTGACGTTCATTGGCCTCTTCTGTTTTGTGAACCGTTTTCAAAAGGAGGTAGCATTATTTTTGGTTTTAATTCTCTGAAGGTGTTTTTGAGCGTATGGAATAAACATACACGCACGACTGTTCTGTGCCCATCAGACCTCACTGAAAAAATGTTGAAGTAGGCCCTACAACATCAAAAACGTGTGAAACATAATTGTGTGAACAGTCTTTAAAATGAGTCTTTTTGTTCCTATCAGTTATCCCTTATTTGTGTGGTAAATAATACTGTTTAACAGGCTAGGTAAGCAAAGGACAAGCAAGAAACTGAATTTGTAGCAAAGGAAATCTGCCCGCTCAGTTTTAATGAAATGCTCGCCTGCTTTTTTGGTATTTGTTGAACTGCTTTTTGTTTTAAAATACTGGTAAGAGTAATTCTATTGAAGTAAACCATAATGTTGAGTGATTGCTGCTGGCTTCTAGCATCACATGAAAGTACATCACTGTTTTTCAAGTGCCTTTTGCATGTAAAGTCCATTGCAATCTTAGCCGGTGAATCTTCATCTAAGACAGCATTCTCAACACTGCAATCGCCTGAGCACAAGATGGGCTGGAGAGCTTTCTTTCTCAGATCCTAAGTGCTTTAAACACGAACTAAGGAACGGCAAGAAGCTTGTTAATACTGCTTTTTTGCTTTTTGTTTCCTTTTCAGTTTGCTTTTTTGGCCTTTAAACATAACTCATCAGGTTAACATATATTTAAACAGTTCTCTCCTTTTTTTTGAAAAAAACAAACAAAAAAAAGCATATGCATTTTACACTTTGGTTTTTGGAATGCTCTATAGTGTAAGTTAAAAACAAATCATTTAACAGAAACAAAGATGGAAAAGCAGGGAAAAAAAAACAAATCACGTAAATGACGCATTTGTGTTCTTTTGGCCAGTTTTTTAGGAAGAAATGATAAATTAACATAAGAAAAGAGGTTTTTGGTTTACTAAACATCTCTTTGGTTACCTGTAACTAAAGTAAAATGGGGAAAACTAAAAAAGCAACATATATTAAATTAAAACTTGGAATTTGGCATGACACTACTGAGAAACATACTTTTTTATAGATCAGTGAAAGCAAAATCCCACATGCTAATTAGACACTTTCTGCTCACACAGTGAATTGCAAATAACTTTTATATATCTAATAACTATAGAACTTTGAACTGATAATGAGAGAGTCACCGTGTTGGTTAGCCACAGTACAAATCCCCTTTGTAGTAACAGCATGAGGGGCAAACACTGTGTTCTGAGGTATTCTGTGACCGTGTTTCTTTTACATTAAAGCAACGTTTTGTATCGCAGCTGTTATCAATTGGCTTCTACAGAAAATTCAGAAATGAACTAGTACATGGCGCAAATTTTGGAAATCAAGAAATATTTCTAACATTTTCAAATAAACGAATAAATGTAAATAAAAAAATGAGCATATACCTGTAACGTTTATTCCAGGATCTTACAGGAGTCCTGCAACGTGTTCTACATCTCGACTCTTTAGTTTCAGCTTCTCTCTGCTATAGAATGTTTGAGTGGTTTGTTACTGTCATTTTTAACGCTAGATCCACGTATCATTTTTCGGCATCTGTCACTTAACGGTAAGTGCTATCCTCAATCACCTGTGATCTAACGCTAGGATAAGTTTGGAGTATTTTTTGGGGATGGAGTTTATGGAATAAGGATTTTGGAACTTCTCTCCAAAACATAACCCCTTTGTGGAATGAGAAAAAAAATGATAAAAATCATTAACAGAACACATATACTGTAAAAGCTGAATTACGTCACAATGAAAAGTGTTGATCCTTTAGGAATAAATGACAAATGAAAGTAAACAAAAATAATTGAAAGAGAAATAGAAAGCTACTGCACACGTATTATAATCAACAATACAGGTAATCGAGTCTCTGAGCCGGTCCTCCACTATCCTCCGGTCAGTCTGGCTGTCATAACAGCACCACAGGAGAACAACAGCAAAAGTTCCTTTTCCTGAAATATGCCTTTTTTGGGGGTAGCAATGTTTTCTACGTTAAGTTTGACAAAAGAACAGAGCGAGAGAGCAAACACATTCTGGCGGGTTCTTGCGGATGCCGTCAGATAAAGATAAGGAGGGCGAACAGTCACTGTCTGATCGGAGAGATTAACACTGCCCCGAGACAGAACGCCTCCTGCTAGTCCAGTCACGTTAAAGAAATAAAAGGGGAAAAAAAATGAGTCAGGGTTGGTCAGGTGGCCAGGGACATTGTTGCCCGTCTTACAGCTTGTCGTGTTTTGGTCTTTGCTTTGCTTTTGTCAGGAGCGGTGAACTTATCTGTGTGACGGCAAAGTTACTAAGTCTTGCAGCATCCCCTTGAATGACTACAAAAATCTGCTTAAAAGCAGAAGTCATTCTACAGATGTTTGTCATGTTTTTCCTCTTTCTTCCGACATGTGAACTTCTTGCTGAGGTAAATCACCGCTGTGTATGTATCCCATAGAAAAGCAGTGTTCTCACACCCCAAGAACAGAAATTAAAGCTAAAGACTTAAAATAGAGAAACCTCAGGTGACTTCTGACAGGAAAAAATGACTATACACACACTTGCGTGGGTATACTGAAGTTATAACTTGTCAGGTTTCCCTCAGTAGCTGTACGGTAGTCCACACATCTACTAAAACACAGGAAGTCACAGACATATTTAGAGCTTGCTCCGGGCATCACAGGGTATTATGAGGGTACTGACCGAAGGGGGGAAAAATGAGGGGGAAAAACATGTCGTGTTTTTGCATTATGAACTGATGAGGTCTAACCCTGTTTTGGTTTTTGAAGTTGTAGTTGGTTTTGTATCTTTGTTTTCTCACTTGGTCTTGAACACCTTGACTATAAGGGAGGGGCTAGGCCAGCAGGCTCCACCTCCACCACGTCGCTCCTTCTACTCCAGCTCCTCAGTGGGAAGCTCCTCCTCCATGTCGCGCTCGTCACCGGGCATGCTCATGTTTTGAGTGACAGACACCATGAGGGAGACGGGTCTGCTATCCTCCTCCATCTCAGCTGGCTCCTCCTTCACATGGATTTGGTGTCTACAACACAAACCAAGCGCGTCTGATTAAAATATATTATTGTGTGTTTCAATTTGTATAGTTTACATGTTTAAAATTATTTGAACATTATTATTTTACTTTGCCGGATTAGAAGCTCTGAGTTACATTGTGGGTAACACGAGCTAGAAACTGTTGGTTAGTTGACTGGTCTTACCCATACTGCTGTGGAGACAGGCCAGGGCTGCAGCTGCCATTACTGTTGACCTGTTCAACAGTACTGCTGACATCATCATGGCCAACGTGCAGCATGTTCAGGCTCGCACCTGTACTGTTGTTCACCAGGGTGGGGCTGTTCAGAAGACCGAGACTGCTTTCCGCAAGCGCAGCCTACACACACACACACACAGAAAAATCAGTTAAATTTGGGGTATGATTAATATGAAAAACTATATGAGATTCATTTATATAAATGTGGGTTTGTTGTCTGTTGTCTGTAATGCTTGCAGGTCATAGGTCATAGGTTCAAATCCCAGGGAACACACACACACACACACACACACAATGTGTGTAACACAAAATGTGTAACTTGAATGCATTGTTTACTGTGAATAAATTCATCTGCCAAATGCCTGAATGTAAATGCTGGATGTGAAAGAACTATGGAAGCTGTAGTTTTAAGGTCTAAAAAAGATTGTTACTGTAAATATATATTGTGCAAAAAATGCTGACGATTGCCAGCTGTATACACGCTGAGGCAAACAGCAAGACATTTGTCATCTCTGTGTGTGTTTAAGAGTTTTGGAGGCAGTGGAGCTGCTGGTTGATTTGTGTCACCACTAGGGGTCTCCTCACTTCCACACAACAGACTCTACTGCTCTGAGATTACCAGCACCAGCCTGAATCATATTTCAGTCAATCATCAGCTCAGTTCTGCCCACAGAAACACACAACTGCATCTTCACAATGCTCTCAACAACACAGAACAGTACGAAAACGTTCCGCCTGATATGCAAATTTAGCCAAATCTCCAATTCTTTCACTTGTCTTAAATTAGAGAAAAAAAACCTATCTATTTAATCTATCTATTTAAACTATTTTTTAATTTAGAAAAAAGATAAGTTAAAATTCTGAGTTAAAATTCAATTGTATATTTACAAGTGTAATTTTTCTGTACAAAGATCAGTTAAATATAGTCAGGATCACAAATTTGCATACATCCGATTACTAAACCAAAGTTGTTTTAGTTTTATATTAAAAAAAAATATTTGTAAAATTATTTTACACCTTTATGTACATTTTTTATTTTTGTTAAAAAATGTTATAATACTGCATTGTAAAACATTTATGTTCAAATTTTAAATAGAAGAAAAAAATGATTGGCTTTAGAGGTCAAAAACTATAAATCTGGTGAAATGCTGGAATCCAAAAATAAGTCCAAAAAAATCCAGATGTACAAATAAGATGTACAAAAAAGCGCCTTGAAATAAGGTCTCAGTCAAAAGTAATGGTAAATTTATATTAGCAAATGCAAATCTACACACATATAATTATACATATGGATATTTTAATGTATGAGGAAAGGTGGAACGGAAAGCGGTTCTAGTCGGTTTCCTGCGTCTCCCAGCAGTCACTTCTGCACAAGTGCAACTGAGAATTTTATGTGCTGCTTGTGCCAATTCAAACTGTCGTGACTGCCCAAAATATGCCGACGAGAGAGAAAGAAATGAAAGAGTTTGAAGAAAATTCAATCTCAATGTGGAGACTGGGTGGTGACGAGTAAACTGATCAGGGTCAGGCAACGTTTATCTGATGTTAAAAAAGCCTTTTTTTCATATAAAACTATAATTAACTGAAGGCTACTTCCAATCTTTCAAGAAATTGTCAAAAGCAAAAAGATGTATTAGGTACACGTTTAAAGCCTGTCTAGAATGATAAGCAGTTAGATTTTAGGCGAGATAATACTTACGATACCAGATTAAAAATGGCTTTCTAACTTGGGGAGAGATGTGAAACACAACACGCCACTTGAAAAATTACGAGGTCACAAAAGCAACGAGTTTTTCAAAGAAATCCCACTAAAAAACATGAAACACTCAACACTGTTTCTGTGCTGTCAGGGAGTGGTTGTGTGTACCAGAGAGCTTGTATGTGTGTCGGCTCTTTTTTTAAAGGCTAGTTTATGTGTGGCCTTTTCAGGATGAGCAGTTCCATTTCCATAGAGATGGCCTGCGGGGTCAGAATGGGACAAACTGGGCCAGGGTGGTGCATGTGTGTGTGTGTGTGTGTTGGCCCGTGATTAGCTGGGCTGTTTGTTTGTCAGGCACTGACACTGCTTGTCCTGTCAAGAGACGGATGAGCCCAGACCTGACAGACAGAGCGAGCCACACACACACGCTCACACACCCAGACCAGAATGCAAGCACAAAGGCTAACCCTCCTAGATCCATCTCTGTCTCATCACACAGCGTTCTTGGGAAAAACACACACACAAAACTCAGGAGCAGAGCTGGGCGGGCGCTCCACACAGCTCTGAAATCTCAGAACATAGGAGTAGTGGTGACATTGTGGCTTTCAGACGGATTTTCTGGGACAGACACTAATTTTATGCTGTGACCTTCATTGACAAATATTTGATGCTATAAATCACATATGGCTGGCTGGGAGCATGAGCACCTGGAGGGAGGAGAAGCGAGGGGGTTTGGGAGAAGCAGCTAATTAGACGAGGAAATTGTTATCAGTGCCCTTGTGTGGTTGATCCGGCCTGCACCGGGCACAATTTTCCATGATCTTTCCGTGACCTTTTTCAGTCTTTTGTGATCATTTCAATCACTGAAATTCTGGCAGATTCGCTGCTGAATCATCCAGAGTGATCCGGTCTGACAGATATATTAAAAAATAAAACTTAAAAGAACAATTTACACACAAATCGGACGTCACTCTGGTGTGCAAGCAGGTTTAACACCTCCCAAAAACAACATACCAGCTAACAGGGAACATTCGCAGAATGTTGGCTAACATTCTTAAGTTATCAAGAAATAGTCTTTCTGTAACTTCAGTTGAAGCATTGTATCATATTCATAGTTATCAACACATTATTCTTAAGTTGGTAGTGGAACATTTTAAAAACGTTACTGTATTAAAAATGTTCGCATAACATTCTTATGATCAAGCAGTAAGGTTAAAACAATGTCTAAAAACATGGATATTTTAAACGTTTTTTGTATAAAACATTTTAAATAAAATTGTTAATATTTTTGCTGCTTAATTTAAATGTTGGGGAAAAGTTGTTTCAACCTGAAATTGTTGGATGGGGTTTAACTAGAAAAATTCCCATTATTTTTAATTTCCTTTTTTTAATTTTTATATCTTTCCAAGACCTGAAAAACACAATTTTAAAATTTCCAGATTTTTCCACGTTGTCCATGCCCACTTCCTGGTGTGTGTCGACTTGAGTGTTTACTGTGGGTGTGTTCATTTGATGTACGGAAAACACACTCACCTGATAACTGGCATTCAGGGAGCCAAATCCCAGCCCAGAAATCATATTCTTCACGAGTGTGGGACTTCTGAGGAGGGAAGAAACGAAACAGAGGTCGATTAGGTGCATGTGTGGAAAACAACAAACCCAACACATCTGAGGAAAGCGTGCGTTAAATAAAGAGCAGAAAAACAAAAACAACAGAGAAAAACAAACGCATTCTGACACAGCATATTGCACAAAACACACACACACAACTGTTTGTTTCCGTCTGTGTCTGTGTGCTACAAGGCTGAGATCTGGAGTGCAGGCCGTCGGCTGGGTAATTTGCCGTCGTCTCTCTGGCAAAGCTTAGGATGGCGTGTAACATCTGTTTGTACAAATGCAAGCAGGCACGCTTTTCTGCTGTGCATCTGCTCACATTGTACCCTAAACAGTGTAGACACAGAAGGGAAAAACACACACACACACATGCCAAATACAAGCAGACGAGGTACAAAAGAGACCTTTGTGCTTCTGACTGGAGAGTCAGTAATAAGGTAATGATGGGAAGCCCATTAGGGTAATCATACATGCCAATAACCATTATAACCCCACTTACAGACCAGGCCTACAAGCTTATGGTTTAGCTGAAGGAATAAAGCCTGTTTTGGGAATTTTGACTGAATAAATAGTCCTCAACTTGAAGAGCGCTGTTTTAATCCAATGTTACACGTGTTATTTGAAATTAAGTATGACTTTGCTCATCTGGGCAGTTGAATACAGGCTCGTGTATGAGATTTTGAAGTCTAAGAAAGGCTTGGCCTGGATTCTTTAACAAATTTGGATATGTTGCTCGTATAAAGCTATTGTATGGCTTTAGGAGAATTGGATTATAATGCACAAATATTATAGACCATTTTCTTATGGTGCCTTTACATTGTTTTTAGTCACTTTGGAGCTTGACAACACCAGTTCCCATTCACTTTCATTATATGTGCAGCCACATATAATGTTTGGGGAAATTGTCTCTTTAAAGGAACACTGACAAAGGTCAGGTGGGCAGACAGTTTGACTACCTACCCGGTCATCTTTGGTGGTCTCCTCTTTTGGTATTCGACTTCATCCACGGTCCAGACGGCACCCTTGACGTTCTCCACGCGCACAAAGCACTTGTGCAGACTCAGGTTATGGCGCACAGCATTCTGGGTAACGGCGACGGGACATGAGAGACAGACAGCAAAAAGATGAAGTCAGTTTCTTGTTCAGGCACAAGTCTACGCTGTAGGTATCTTAAGCATAATCACAACTGCTTCGCTGTCATTGCTGGAAATGCAATTATTGCAAAGCCTGATATAAACAGCCTTTAATAATGGCATAAATCTTATACCTGCTTTCTAATTAAAAGAGCGCACGTGATGATGAGCACAAAAGATTGTATGGCTCAGATAGGGACGTGCCGACAGAGC
>JAZGTJ010011928.1:0-16379 GCA_036877575.1 Botia almorhae
TTTACTTTTGCAGCGTTCATATAGAAGATAAACTTAGAATTGTTAATTTGCTATTATGAAAATATTAAATGCTACCAGTGTGACACTTCTATCGGTGCTTCATCTGGTTCGTCTCCGTGCTCTTGTGTATGCTCGTGAGGGTCCAACGGTTCAAACTGATAAGGCAGTGGACCTGCACTGTCATCATTTTGATCCACTTACACACTGCTCTCAGAACCACTGTAGCTGCTGCTCTCGGCGTCGCTGTCATCTTGCCAACGTGTGTGTGTGTTTACATTGTCGATTTGCAAATTAGCAGAATTTATTCACTTATTGTCACTCCCCCTTTAATGCAGTCTCCGCCTTGTCTCCACACTCTACCCCCACCCATTACCCCCAGTGAACAACGCCCCTTTTCAGAAAGTTTTTCAAACCAGAGGTGTGAAAAAGCACCTCTGAAACGGGGGTGTTGTGACCCTTTAAGGATGGAAGCAACCTGACGCTCACTGTATCCATTTGAACCCCCCTTTTCCTCACTCAAAGCTTTTCAGCTCTTTTGGTGTGGTCAATAGTTATTTGATTCCACTTATTTTTTATATTTATATATTTTTTTAATATTTGATTTAGGTGAATTGGTGCTTTAATCGATGCTAACTTAAGCAGAATGAGATGTGCCTGTGTTGAAATTCAACAGACATGCTTATGTATACACACACACGCATTGCCATATATGGTTTGAGGACTGTCTATAGACTTAACGGTGTACAGTATATCCTCTAACCCTCACAGAAAACCTTTGTCATTTTTTAACAAAACAATCACCTTTAATGTGTTTTTTTAAGTGATTTGGTATGAGGACACAGAACGTGTTTCCATAAACCATGTTTACATTGTTATACAAGTAAAATTACATGCATATTATCGCCATCTCTCACACACACACAATTTTGAATGTAAATAATCGCTGTAAGTTTCCTCATCTATAATGTTCCTGCATGGCAGCAGTAAATTCATACAAATTTTTCCTGGAGAATGCAATGTCACTTTCAGGCCTTTTAAACTGGTGCGTTTTAAACGTTTATTTAACGTCTCAACAATTTTAACCTGGTAAAAAGGTGGATGACTTTACCATGACATTTAAATCAACAGAGCTTTAAGAGCAATGTACAATTCAATACTAAAATAAAGTTAGCGAGTCATGAAAATGTGTGTTTGATTTAACAAATGCTGAATTATAGTGACCTGTGGAACTGGCCCAAAGATAAAGTCTCAACATTTCTGTTATTCTTACGTTGTTTCTGTTAGGGCTGCCCTCACTGCACATCAGTGTTTATTAATGTATAAATCTTTTAACACTGACACAATATTCTGTACACATCAGTAATAATCAAATTAGCTTTATTTGTCTGGTTCTTTTTCCTATAATCTGGAAACAGTGAAGTAGTGTGATTTAAGTAGAGTTTGATTCGTTTTATGTTGTAGATGTGGCTGCGAGTGAGTCCACTGAAGCGGTTGATAACCGCAGTCTGGAAGAGATTTTGAGCAGTATCCCTCCCCCCCCACCGCCCGCTATGAGCTCAGAGCCTGGTGCTCCCCGGCTCATGATCACTCACATCATCAACAGAAACTTCAAATCATACGCTGGAGAACAGATGCTGGGGCCCTTCCATAAGGTACTGCCGTCAGTACTCACATACTGTGAATGTGTCACACTGAAAAATGTTTAAATGGTATTGCATTACATGGCAAACATGAAAAAATGTAATTTGAGTTACTGATAAAGCTGTAGGATCATTTGTTTGCAGATAACCCTTTCTAAGCCATTTTTGCCTTGACAAACACTGGAGTCTGCAGAGTTGTGTGTGTGAATTTTACAGAATTGACAAAATGTAAAAAGCTGAAATTCGAAATGCTGTTTCTCTCTATCATACAAAAAACTATTACTAAATGTACTAAAAAAGCAAAAAAACATTTGTGTCATGTTAGATATTTTGTGTGCTCTTTAAACTGTCTTCTACAGCAAGCCGATCTGCAGCAAATATTGTCTCTCGTAAAAAGCAGTTTAAAGAAACGGGCAGTTGTTCTCCATCAGTTATCAGAACAGAATGTACATATGTACACTGGGTAAATGATGGCTAGATTACGTAAACAGAAGCTCAGCATTTAAGACATACAGGTCTCACAGGCCCTACTATTTATTTTAATCATCAAAATGTCAATTCTTTATCTTAATGTGGTGTGTCTATTTAATTTCTTTTTATTATATGATGCCGTCTCTGTAATATACACTGCTTATGTGAATGTGTTATTTTTTATGTCATTGTGGCACTAAATGCCGCCACAGGGATGGTAAAAATCACGCATACTTTAATTTCAATTTGGTAAAAAATATACTAAATTATGCTAGTTTGAAAATGTAAGATGTAAAAAGGATTGTGTGAGGGTTGGGGATATAATATACAGTTTGTACAGTATAAAAGTCTATGGAAGGTTCCCACAAAGATGTATTTTATAAATGTTTTTATAAAATAATCTTTTTACCTTGCTTTATTAAAACAGATTCAGCCATGAAAATAAAAGCTAGCATTAAATTCATAAAGTAAGAAGTACACCAATGTAACTTTTTCTTCTGTCTCTGTGTCTCTCTTACCCGTCATCAGCGTTTCTCCTGCATCATTGGTCCAAATGGCAGTGGCAAGTCTAATGTGATCGACTCCATGCTCTTTGTGTTTGGATACAGAGCTCAGAAGATTCGTTCAAAGAAGCTCTCGGTTCTGATCCACAGTTCTGATGGACATCAGGACATCCAAAGCTGCACTGTAGAGGTTCACTTTCAGAAGATCATTGACAAGGTCAACAGCTTCATATAACTTATGAAACAGCCCAGAGTAACAGTTATTTTCAATTAAATTTTATTTAAATAGCATTTTTTAGGTTGTTACGTTGCTTCAAAGCAGCTTTACGTATAAGAATAATAATAAAGAACAAATGTCAGACATGTTCAATACAGCATATAATTAATACATACAGGATGAAAGGACATGACCTTAAAACCAAGTTGTTGGCAAGTATACTCTCCTTTGCCCTGCCAAAATTTTCACTATCACCATAGCAAAAAATATAAGTTAGCTATACACTTAAAATAGTTTGTCAAAAGCCCCCCAAAAACTAAAACTAACCAGTTTTAAAGACTCTGCCAGTGGCCTGTCTTAAAGAAACAGATCATCAAAAAACTAAAATATTTACTCGCCCTCATGAAATCCCAGATGTGTATGACTTCTTATGGAAATGGTTCACTTGGTGACTGAGTTTTTCTGCATAATAACACTAGTTATGTAATCCTAAAACTTAGTTAGGTTATCTAAATATTATTTCTGTTGATTTCGGGTTGAAAAATTACCTGCACGTTTTTCTGTGAAATTGTATCTATTATCTAAGCAGTCGGGGTTTTTTTGTGCATGTTAATTGTGGTTTCAGGAAGGAGAGGAATATGACATTATCCCTGACAGTTCCTTCTATGTCTCGAGAACTGCTGGAAAAGATAACTCTTCAGTGTACCACATCAACAGCAGGAAAGCCACTTTTAAAGATGTGGGCATGTTACTGCGTAGTCATGGCATCGATCTGGACCACAATCGTTTCCTTATTCTACAGGTGATCAAATCTGCTTTATTCACACTGATGCTTCACGTTGATTTACTGGGTGTTTAGTTTCTCTTGTTTTTGATCCCTTGTGTTATTTTGGGAGACAGACACAACGCGGCTGAAGTAAATCCATATCTGTAATCAATTAAAATAAAAGCAAAAAACCAACAGCAGCCTTAGACTGCTCAGGCAGCACATCATGGTTTTTAACATTAAGGAAAAGATGCAAACCATCATCTGCTGCTGTAAAATGTTATGGGTCTCATAAACTCATAAAGCGGAAAATGGGTTATTTGGCTATCCAGAAAGGTCAGAGGTTAACGTCCACTCTACCCTCCTTGCTTTAGCAGCACATAAATATTAGCGTGTGTTAAAGTCAAGACCAACCGCAATATTGTGTGTGCTGCTTCAGTAAGGCGGGAGTGAGCCTCATTATTCAAATTAATTTGACTAAAACTGTGTGGCACTTCAGGAATGAACCTCTCATTACTTAATCATTTACCGTTTTTAGTGTAATTTAACTAGTTCTCCTTTAAATAGGATCTGTTTGACCCTTCAATGTGGTGGGATTGAGCCTCATTCAGATTAATTTAACTAGTACTCCATCTGTGTTAGGGCTGCACAATTAATCAATTAAATAATAATATTGTTTACGCAATCATTAAAAGCCACGATTACAGTGGTGCATTGGTTTATTTTTTGTTTCACCAGATGTTGTGCATTGAATGCAGCGGCGATGTGTAGTCATGCGATTTAAAAAGTCAAAAGTTGAGTGTTCCACTTTAAGAACCTCAAAAAATAGTCAGTGTGTATGATTGGCTAATGTCATGGCCAATGAACAAAGCGGTTTATTTGGCGTCCTGCTGCCATCACAGTTATATCATAACATTGTAACAAGTAGGGGTGTCATAATACAGAAAATGTCATAATACATACTAAAATGCACAATAGTCAATACCCAAGTTGATACATTACTTCTGTATTTAAACCTTTCAACATTACGTAAACGTAAATAACATTAGTGTAACTACAGCTTCAATTAATAAATAAAGTGAAACGGTGCAGCATTACAGAAAACAACTTTAAGGCACAGCTTTCCTTTTCCTTACTTGATGGCTATGTGCCAATGTTTGTTGACTTTGCTCTTGCATATTCTAGTGGACATCCTCTTCTGGCTGAAAAACATTAATTTTAGTTAACATACTGTCTGACAAATTAGTAATAAAATTATACTTTTAATACACGCACTCATTTTAATTTGCTGAAATAGTGGTAGTCTGAAAATATTAAAACCATTAACATGAACAATTATTTAAAACAGTAACATTAGACTACATTTTGTAAAAACAATAACATAGGGCCAGTTTCAGGCTAGATTTAGGCTTAGATTTTTATTACAGCTTGTATATGTACAAACTTGTATACAAGTTGGGTATTTTTGAGGACTGAAGCACTTCTAGGCATATGTGCTGCCCCCATCAGTTCTGGAAGAATTGCAGCCTCACTGACCTTCAGTACCATCAATATTTGCTTTACTGTAGATAAACAAGTACTGTCTGGATTTTTTAATGTTGGTACCAACTTGGTACCGGTTCTTATAACATTAGTAACAAGGACTTCAGATCCACTAGCTCCTCCAAAGTATTCCCTTCAGCCTTTTGCGCACTGTTGTAGTGTCTTAATCCCAAACAAACAGGATGTTGCTGTGATGTTCTGTCAGGTGCTGACTGTTTCTGCTTTTGTGCAACTGAACCACCATGGGCGGAGACACAATGCTATGTAAAAGTAGGTGTTTTGTTTTCTTGCTCTGGGGCAAGTCATATGAAAATGAATCTACCTTGTGATGTCACATCTACCCATTTTACATTTGTTTTGTCCAGAGAACAAATACATAAATGCTTTCGGTATTGATGCTTGCAGGATGTATTATAGATACAAAGACCTCTTATAAAACAAAAGATCAACGGAAATTTGATTCCTTGTGTCATGACTCTTTTAACTAGTACACCATCTGTTTGCACACCCTGGTACAGGGCACAAAAAGAAGGCATATCATACATGTGTGCATTAGTACGAAACTTGGTATGCGTAACGGTCATGTCCACCCCAACAACTTCCACACTGACACCTTAGCTCTGCCCAACAGGAAGCTGGCCATTTTGTATGTCTAAAAAAAACGCATGCAGTAAACTTAAGTAAAAATAAAGTTTTGAATGGATTTGTAATGGCTTAAATATTGTTGCCATGGCAATGTATCAAACTTTAAAATCATATGCACTTAGGTTCACACATCGTAGTGGTCAGCTGTTAGACGTGGGCAAAAGCTTAAACATGAGCATGTTGGGTGGTGCTCTGTAGTGCCCCTTTTCACTAAAGTGATAGGGTTAGTTTTGCCTACGGTCACCAAACTTGGTACATGTATTGATCTTATTAAGCCTGACAACTTTCAAATTATACTAATTAGCTCCGCTTAGCAGGAAGTCGGCCATTTTGTATTGTATGTTGATTTTTTTTGTCAATTCCAGGCTCTGTATTTTAGATACTCCTAGGAGATTTATAGGATTTTCACCAAAGACCTTGAACATACTAAATTGCAAATAAATTTTTGATATTGCCAATGGTGTTACCATGGCAATGCACCTGGTACTCCATCTGTGTGATGCTTTAGGAGTAAGCCTCTTTATTTATTTTTATTTGTCTGTGTGGTGCTGTCTGATTATGATTTAGGCTGCGTTTACACTGGCAAAAAAATTTTTTAGTCATCTAACAAATCGGAATTTTTAGCACGTGTAAATGCTCAAGCTGATTTTTTTTTTTCGTATCTGATCTGGGACACTTTCAGACGTAGATTTAAACACCCATCCACCCATTCACCTTGGCTATACCATCACTGTTCCACGATAGATTGCTTTGAATGTCATGATTTTGGACATGTACTAATCCTGGCTGCAATGCCAGTGCAAAATAAAGAGCATTAGGGCCAAATATCAGGAGGCTATAAGGATATATGGAGATTTCGTGTCACTGATGTAAAAAAACATTAAAGCTGTCTTTATGATGGCAGCCTTTAAAAACGTTGTTTCATAAATATTAAATAAGGAAATGTTACAAAACGTCATTTGTCAGGAAAAAATATATATTGCGTAGTTTCACAATTTCCACTTTCACAAACAACCACTGCTTTGTTTAGAGTAAAGCTTGGAGTTTGTCGTGACATTGCTGCAGCTCATAGTGTATTAACTGCACTAATTCACCCAAACAGACTGTATTTTACAATTTGTAGTTTAGTGCAGACATTTTAAAACTCAAGGACCCTCAAATATGAATACTCCCTTGTGAAGGGCCCTCTTTGTTAAACCCATTTATGCTGCACTGGAACTAAACAACTAGCGTTTACTTTATAGGCCCTAACCTCTGTTTTAGAGTAGATGTTTAAAGGCACCCAAACACTAAGATAATTGGGACAATTTTGGACCCTGTTCTCCCCTTCTAACAATCCTCAGTGAAGTCCTCATTGTCCTGATGGCTCTACATATTTTATCAGATTTTGTGGGGTGTGATGTGTTTTAAGAGTGATTGCATATGCTTGGGAGAATGTCAGGGCCACACTAATGTAGAATTGTAAATATTCAACAAGCCAGAAATGTTTATTCTTTGCGTTCAGATTCACTTTAGTCAAAATATTATTACATACAGCCCAAATGCTGATAGCATGCAAGTGATCACAATATGTTTGTAAATGTATTCATCATCATTGTCAGGGTGAGGTGGAGCAGATTGCAATGATGAAGCCCAAAGGTCAGACAGAGCATGATGAAGGGATGTTGGAGTACCTGGAGGACATCATTGGCTCGTGTCGTCTCAAAGAACCTATTAACGTCCTGTGCAGACGCATGGAGCTGCTGAACGAACTGCGTGGAGAGAAGGTGACCACAGTCCTAAATATAGGTGTAATATTCAAAACTGAACCGAAAAAACGAAATACACCACTCACTGTCCAGTACACGGTACTCTCATGGTGTCCCCCCCGCCCCAGCTCTAGCCCATTGTTGGGGTTGATCTCACTTAACCTTGTCACAAAACCAAGTTTTCTTTGACTTGATTAAATAGTAATTAGAACAACTTGTAACACCTAGTAAAAGCTGTTTTTTTTTTTAAATATTATACACCAGAGCCTGCAATTCAGTGCAGGATTGTGGAGTTGCAGACATATTTTTCTTTACCACAAATTTTGCGCCATTAAAGAAATTTCTGCCAAAATTTATGAACTTGGGAATTAAACCACACAGATCAACAAATTAAATACTTTTTCAGTCTGTAACTTCATAATCAGCACTTAAAAACAATGCACGTGTGCTGCATGGGTGTTTATCAGACATGTTTACCTGGTGAAAGATAAAAATGTGTAAATGTCCCATACAGTCACATTGTTATAGTTTGCCTTAGTGTCTTGATGAATGCAGCTGTGTCAGTAGTGACTGTGTGTGCGTGCACAGCTGAATCGAGTGAAGCTGGTGGAGAAGGAGAGGAGCGCTCTGGAGGGAGAAAAGAACAAGGCTGTGGAGTTCCTCACCTTAGAGAACAACATCTTTAAGAAAAGGAGCTTTCTCTGTCAGTTCTATGTGTAAGACCTGATAAATGAACGCGCGCACACACGCACACGCACACGCACACACACACACACACACACAGTCTGTTTTAAGCAGGAGTGTCCAATCCTGCTCCTGAAGGGCTGATATCTTAGAGTTTAGCTCCAATCCTAGTCAAACGCCCCTTACCAACTAGTTAAGGTGTTACTAGGCAAATTAGAAACTTAATTTGCTTTAGACAGTGTCTACGTTGAACCATCGCGATGGACGATGACATCGTCCGGGGTGTGTGTGTGTGTGTGTGTGTGTGTGTGTGTGTACTTAAGCCTACATTATTTTTTCCATAACCCACTANTACGTTGAACCATCGCGATGGACGATGACATCGTCCGGGGTGTGTGTGTGTGTGTGTGTGTGTGTACTTAAGCCTACATACATTATTTTTTCCATAACCCACTATCCAACCCGCATGTTCTTTTTTTTTTTTTTTAGCCACAACCAAACCCTTAAATAAAACCTTAAACAAAATACCACCTGCCAATCACTATTTCGCATGAATCTAAAATGGAGTATGGTGTTGACAAACTTGGTTGATTAAAAAAGGCTCTAAAGGGATAGTTTAGATAAAAATTTGGTTTGTACTGAAATTCATAAAGAAAAAAGGCGTATGCAGTAAAAAAATAATGTCTGTAGTTTTGAACTCTCAGTTCAGTTGCAGCAGGAGTACATTTGTTTTCTTCAGCTTCTGGTGAACTGAATGCAAGCTTGTACAGACATGTTTCACATATTTGCATTTCAACTGGTTTTCCATTAGAGGTGCACTTAATCTCAGGCACTAGCGCAGTTACAGATAGTCCACATGCACATTAGACATGACAGAATCTGAACTGTGGTAGTCAGTGAATAATCAAACTGCTTTCAGCTTTAGCATGAACCTTTAATGGTGTCCTGTAAAAGCATTTCTCAAGTGCAACTATTATAAGGACTATCTTTCTGGACCAAGCTGCTGTAAATTCTACATTTCCTGCCTGACAGTGTTCATTTACTGAGAACTTAATTTTTCTTCAGGCATGATCTTAAACGATGCATGTCAGACAGAGAAGCCGAGAAACAGCAGATACAGGAGGACACCAAAGACTTGAGTAAGAAGCACAGCCAGCTGACACAGGAGATGAAAGAGAAGAACGAGGAGCTGAAAAGCGTGGAGAAGTGAGACAGCATCTCTTCCCTCTTCAAGCTCTGGTGTCATTGTGCACATCTGTTTATCTAATGTTTTTTTTTTTAATGTGATTTGATCAGCAGATGTCATAGTTGAGGGTGTAATTGTTGTTTTTATTTTTCTGAAGAAAACTGACCAAGCTGACCAAGTTCATAGAGAGCCAGAAGGAAAAGTTTACTCAGTTAGACCTGCAGGACGTTGAGGTGCGCGAGAAACTCAAACACACCAAGAGCAAAACCAAGAAACTGCAAAAACAGCTGCAGAAAGACATAGACAAGGTGAGAGACCTATCTTCCTGCCTGTCTGTCTGTTGTACCTGACTTCACAGTCATACAGTCATGTCGTGAAGCTGTTTACAGGGTTAATCTATCAAAGGGTTACACCCAGCTGTGGTTTGTCTGTCTGCAAATCTGCAGTGCCCCACCAAATCCTTAATCCACTTAAAAACATAGAACTCTGTATGATCTGAATGAAACCTTAATTGTTAACTTGTAAATGTGTCTAACATTGTTCAACAAATATTTTTGGAGTATCAAGATTATTATAATTTGTAAAGTAAGATAAATATGGATGGAAATTGAGCACATAGCTTGGTTGCCTTCTGTATTGTAATGATTGAACTAAGCGGGCATAGGCTGAGCTCAACAGCTCCCCACATTTTTCCCAATGTAAATCTGTGATGAAAAATAGAAATGCAACAAGCCATGTCTAAGAGCCATATGGGCAGATTTAAGGCTGCCCCACTAGTTTTTACTTCTTGAGAACTTTATGCTGTAGCTACCACCCATCGGCTCAACTGCAGAATCCAGAGGCGTGAAGGTATGAAGGTTTCTTGTGTGTTTTGTCTGTCTTTAGCACTTGAGTTACATTTTTGACTTGATTGTATGACTTGTATAAATTTAATTGAAATGCTGCATTTGTGAACTGCTTGTAAAATGATTGGAATAGGCCTTTACGAAATGTCTACTACAAAAAAGATAAAAACAACCAATAGAAAAATAAACCGCTTTTTATTTACAATTCAAAGCAGCTTTACATAAAAATACATTTAAATGTATTATTCCAGTAGCAGACTGGCAGTTATTAATAGGTTAATCTTATAGCCTACAATACAACACAGAATCTGCTTCACCTAAATTTATAGTCGGGAGCCTCTACTGGTTACACCACTTTTATTCCAAATTAAATTCCCATCAGATTTGACCAGTTTAGTTTGATTGTAGTTATCAGAGACCTCTTGTGTAGTATGTTGACTGTGTATGTTTTGCATTTGGCAGATGCTTTTATCCAAAGTGACTTGTTCATCCAAAGTTCATTCAAGTTATTCATTTTGTCTGTAAGTGTGCTCCTCTGGGAATCGAACCCACAACCTTTGCACTGCTAACGCAATGCTCTACCAACTGAGCTACAGTAACATGTTCTGTAGTAAAGTCCTCTGCGGAGCGCCGCAGTAAGCATGCGTGCGGACAGTATGCAGAGTGTTGTGTGTCATCACCTGGAGAGTGTGAAGTGTGTCATCACCTGGAGAGTGAAGTGTGTCATGCTATCATCTCTAAAAAAGTGTGAAGCGTATCATTTTCACCTGTCAAGAGTGTCCTAAGCTTTGATGTTTGGTGTAATTGTGCAGCTGGAGGAGGTCAGGAGTGTTCCTGCGAGCAGTGAGAAGATAATCACTGAGGCTGCTGCTCATAAGGATGAGCTAGAGAAGAATAAGCTGGTGGAGGAGCAGAAGTTAGCTCAGGTTATGGAGAGTCTGAAGGAGGAGACCAGCGGTCTGCAGGAGGAGAAAGAGGTGAGCCACACAAACCCCTCTTAAACACTTCTGCTACGACTCCACTGCTGTAGTTTGAATTGGACTGATAATGAACACACAGATCTTAATCTTTTGTAGAACAAAGAGCAGGAGCTTCTGGAGCTGAGCAAAACGGTTAATGAGACACGATCACTGATGGATGTGGCTCAGTCTGAGCTGGACATCTATCTGAGTCAGCACAACATGGCTGTGAGTCAGCTCAAACAGGCCAGAAATGCTCTGCAGGAGGCTGTGGAGACACTTCGTGAAAGACGAGCTGCCATCAAAGACCTTCATATCAAAATCCCCCAGTGTGAGCAACAGCTGCAGAAGGTATGTGTGGAGTGATGATGGTTCAGATGTTTGCTTTCCAGGATAAACTAGTCTATGACCACTAAATGATAGGATGTGTGGATTTTAGTACATTGAATTGAAATGACCAAACATTTTAATAACATGAGGCAGGATTATTGAAAGCTTTGTAAATGAACGGTGTTGCAGTTCTGAGTGTTACACCGTGGGCAAATGAGGAAAAAAACAAATTTAACTTAATGATGCTACTACTTTCAGATGTTAATGACGAGATAAACACGCATCATTACTGAGAAAGAAAAGCGGTTTTAAAAAGTGCTTGAATTTTGGATAAAGTGCTTGAAATTGCATTGATTTTATATAAATAAATTTTGATTTTCAAAATAATTCACTTTGTATGTGAATAGTCAGCCTAATTTTTATTTGCTATTTGTATAATAGCTCTCTGTAGTCTCATTTTACGTACAGTATGTGGCTTTAGTTAATCTGTCCAGCCAAGTTCAGACATACATTACAATCATGAGTCTGTGGTTTAATTCCTTTGTACGTCAGTTAGATAAATGTTAAAAGAAAAAAATTCAGATGTTTTTACTGGCCATCTTAATTGTATTTTATAAATAAACAAATTTTGATCGTGATCGCTGCAAGTTGGGACCAAGGCAAAATAAGTAAAAGGATGACAGAATATCCAAGTAGGTGTTTATTTGAGTTATGTCTTTTATTAATATTTTACATAAAACAATCAACCAATTTCCTTAGTCCAACAAAGCCCCCCACCCCACTGCACCATCACTACACATTATCTCATATACATTGTCTGTATTCTGCACCATGCTATTAGGACCTTAAAGGGCCAGATACAAAAAGAAAGAACAAAAGCAACAAAAACAATAAAACTCGCTGCATGTAATAAATTTGTATCCTATTGCTCTGTTTATACTGGCTGCCAAGTATTTAAAAAAGTTTGACCTGCAGCCTTTAGTGGAGTACCGAATCTTCTCTAGTGCAAGATGACACAAGATCCCCAATCCAATGATTGAAAGTAGGCGGGGATCTGTCCACTTACACAAGACATCTGGCTAGTAAAGTTAAGAAATATAGCATTCATATCTAAACAGAGTTCTGTAGTTAGCCCAAATATTACAAGAATAGGGGAAGGCCTAAAAGATAAATGCAAAACTCCTGAAAGTTAAATATTGATTGTCAAAAGAACAAGCTTACAGCATGACTTATAGTATGGCAGAGTTTTCGTGTACATGGGCTATTTCCATCAGTGATTATTGGCGGAGAGAGTGACTTAACAGATGGGGTGACTGGGACTGTGTGCAAATTGTGCATCAGTAAGCAAGTGAAAGTTGTCAAATACAATGTCATCATGCTACCAAGAGGTAGGCTTTTATAGTGGGCGCTTATCGCGTGCTGTGGCGTGCATGTAAATGTGCTAGTTATATTCAATATTACTAACATTTTGTATTAGTGTTGCCACGATACTTGAATTTCTAACTTCGATATAATACCTTGAAAAATATCTATTTTTTATAGATATTTTGATATTTTTTTATATATAAAAATATCGATAATAGAGATTATAGATTTACATTTAGTCATTTAGCTGGCGCTTTTATCCAAAGCGACTTACAAATGAGAACAGGAAGCAACTTTGATTACAATAAGAGACAACAGTGAATAAGTGCTATACACAGGGCTCAGGTTTTCCAACACAGTATAAGAAAGTTTTTTTTTTTTTTTAATAAAAGTAGAAGTAAAGGTAGTGGTGGTGTGTTAGTTAATTAGTTAAGCAAGTGAAGACGAAATAGATGAGTTTAGTCGTTTCTTAAAAACAGCTAATGACTCGTTCTGCTTAAGTTATGAACTTCAATCCACCAACCGGGCAGAGTGAAAGTAAGAGTCCGGGAAAGTGATTTCTTGCCTCTTTGGGATGGAACCACAAGACGACGATCATTAGCTGAACGCAAGTATCACTTTGAATGCAAACATCAGAGCCTTGAATCTGATGCGAGCAGCTACTGGCAGCCAGTGCAACTCGATGAACAGCGGAGTGACGTGCTCTCTAAGGCTCGTTAAAGATTACTCTAGCTGCTACGTTCTGAATTAACTACAGTGGCTTGATAGTACAATCAGGAAGCCCTGCGAGGAGAGCATTGCAGTAGTCCAGTCTGGAGAGAACAAGAGCTTGAACGAGGAGTTGTGCTGCATGTTCCGATAGGAAGGGTCTGACCTTTTCTGATGTTGTAGAGAGCGAATGTGCAGGAACAAACGGTTCTAGAGATGTAGTCAGAGAAGCTCACTTGATGGTCAATCATTACTCCAAGATTTTTGACCATCTCAGATGGAGTAATGGTTGCTCCATCAGTCTGGATTGAGAAATTTTGATGAAGAGATGGGTTGAGTGAAACCGCAAGCATTTCTGTTTTTAGCAATGTTGAGTTGAAGGTAATGGTCCTTCATCCAACACAATATGTCCGTCAGGCGGGCTGAGATGCGAGTTGGTACCGTAGGATCATCAGGGTGGAAAGAGAGGTTGAGCGGAGTGTCATCAGCACAGCAATGATAGGAAAAGCCATGATTCTGAATGATGGATCCTAGAGACGCCATGTAGATGAAGAGAAGTGGTCCAAGAACTGAGCCCTGGGGCACCCCTGTGTCTAGATTTTGCAGATTGGACACCTCTCTCCTCCAAGACACACTGAATGACCTGTCAAGAGAGGTAAGATCTGAACCACTGTTGTGCAGTACCTGTAACACCTAGTGATTCGAGTGTAGACAGCAGGATCTGGTGGTTTAGTGTCAAAAGCGGCTGACAAATCGTTTTATTGGTCTCTTACACATTAGTAGACCAGGACTTGTCTTTGCTTTTCTTACTTGCATGACAAATAGTTTCAAACTGCAAATAAACTATGCGGAAAATGAGCAAAGAAAGTTCCTCGTCAATGACTTGTGCAATTAGCTAATCATCTTATCTGTTAATTGATGTTTATGATGGTGGCATTCTCGAGAGCTCACTGAGTGTGTTTGAACAAAACTAATTTTCAGATGAGGAAAAATAAATTGCTGACAATCTCTGATACTAATTTTGTGAATGTTGTGTGACCAGAATAGGCCGAGGTCCTGACTGGACCTGACCTCATAGTGAATTATCATGACAACCAACATGGTTGTCCATTGACTGGTCCTCACTAAATATAAAGACTTCAAAATTTGCCAAATCAGGTTTTCCCTAAATCTAATGTCATGCACATTATTCTGTGAGGGTTAGGTTTAGGAGGAGGGTAAGGCTTGAGAATAGAAAATATCATTAGTCTGATATATAAACCGTGGAAGTCTAGGGAATGATCTCACTAGTAATAGTGTCTGTCTGTTTCAGGACGAGCAGGAGCTGCAGCAGATCTGTGAACAGGACAGACAGAAGCGAGTGTTGGTGGGTGACCTGAGACAGAAGGTGGCTGAAGCCAAAAGCTCTCTTTCCTCGAACTGCAGCCGAAATAAAGTCCTGGACACTCTGATGCAGCAGAAACACTCAGGAAAGATCCCGGGCATCTTAGGCCGGCTGGTACGTACACACACACACACACACACACACAGACATCACACACACACGGGTGTCAAGGGTTCACTGCATCATGTTTCTCATCNGCAGAAACACTCAGGAAAGATCCCGGGCATCTTAGGCCGGCTGGTACGTACACACACACACACACACACACACACACACAGACATCACACACACAGACATCACACACACACGGGTGTCAAGGGTTCACTGCATCATGTTTCTCATCAGGGTGATCTGGGAGCCATTGATGAGAAGTATGACATTGCCATTTCCTCCAGCTGTGGCTCTCTTGATAGTATTTTGGTGGACACCATTGACACTGCTCAGAGGTGYGTCACCTTCCTGAAGACCCAGAACATCGGTGTGGCCACATTCATTGGCCTGGACAAGGCAAGAGGATTTTTTTTGGGGGGGGGGGGAATTCTAACAAGTACACAGTATTTAAAAACACCTCACTGAGTATAACACACAGTGCATGTTGTTTAGATGAAGGTATGGGAGCAGAACATGGCCTCCATCTCCACTCCAGAGAATCTCCCTCGTCTGTTTGATATGGTCCGAGTAAAGGATGAGGCCGTGCGTCCCGCCTTCTACTTCGCCCTCAGAGACACTCTGGTGGCTGAAGACCTGGAACAGGCCACACGTGTTGCCTTCCAAAAGGACAAACGCTGGAGGGTGGTGACGCTGCAGGGCCAGATCATCGAGCAGGCCGGTGGGCACGAGTGAGTGTGTGGTTGTGTGTGTGATGTACAGAGCCAGTTGTCTCTAACACTGCTCTGATATTGCAGGTACGATGACTGGAGGAGGAGGACGAGTGATGAGGGGCAGGATGGGTTCTTCAGTCTGTGGTGATGTCACTCAGGAGCAGGTTAGGATGAGTAACCCTTCCAATGTTGTGTTTTCACCTTAAAGGGTCACAACACCCCCCTGTTTCAGAGGTGCTTTTTCACACCTCTGGTTTGAAAAACTTTGTGAAAAGGGCCGTTGTTCACTGGGGGTAATGGGTGGGGGTAGAGTGTGGAGACAAGGCGGAGACTGCATTAAAGGGGGAGTGACTAAGTGAATAAATTCTGCTAATTTGCACACCGACAATGTAAACACACACACGTTGGCAAGATGGATATAATATAATTACAGTTATATAATTACTGTAAACTTAAAACAAAATATTGGGGTTTCATGAAGACACACATGATACAAAATCTTTTACCTTTATTGATTTAATGACATTTGGATGATAAGTAGAATATAACGTAAGCATTTACAGTC
>JAZGTJ010011930.1:0-16375 GCA_036877575.1 Botia almorhae
CACTTTCACTCTTTAAATATATATATTGGTCACTGCTTTCTGTGCTCTACTGTACTATACTGTGGTGTTTTTATAGTCTACTGTCTGTTCTGTAGTGTTTTGTTCTGTTTGTTTTCCTCTTGTTTCTCAGCTGGTCCTGAAAACACGTTTCATTCCACTATGAACTACACCTGCTACAGTGAAGGAAAAAATTATTTGATCCCCTGCTGATTTTGTTCTTTTGCCCACTGACAAAGAAATGATCAGTCTATAACCGGGGTACTCAATAGGCGGACTCCAGTCCGCATCCGGACCCAGACACGGTTAAATCTGGACCGACGCCAAAACCAACATGCTAATTTAATCATAATCCAAATGAGTTTTCAATGGAGCACACAATTGTGATTCCGCGATATATGTCTTTGAGGATTGTACTCGTTTTAGCTGCGTCATCTATGTCCAATTGCAGGAGCTGTAACAGCATTGCTATAGCAACGTGACAACTATGTCACTTGTTCGCGCTCTCGCTCACTCGAGGCAGCCAGATTTATCGACCGGTGACATCTTCTGGGCCAGGCAGGCGAACAGGCATTCTATCATTTGTTCTGAGGCATTCTATCATTTGTTCTGAGGCATTCTATCATTGTTTTGAGGTTTGTTTTTTTGTTGTTGTTGGAGTATTTGGAATTTGACTGTTACTTTTCCGGACCTCGGACTGAACAGAAATTTGGTAAGTGGACCTTTCGAGTTTATATTTGAGTACCCCTGGTCTATAATGTCAATGGTAGGTTTATTTTAACAGTGAGAGACAGAATAACAACAACAAAAAACAGAAAAACGCTTTTTAAAAAGTTATATAAGTATATAGTGAAATAAGTATTTGACCCCTTTGCTCCAAAAAATCTTTTTTTGTTCATCCTTTCTCTAGTAACAGAGTACAATATCCACTTGTAAATGTAGCTTGTAGGCTTGGCTTGTTGGTTCTTAGGACAAAATGTTTAATGCTCTTGTCGCTTGTAAGTCGCTTTGGATAAAAGCGTCTGCTAAATGAATAAATGTAAATGTAATATGCGTATTCTTGAGCCACTCCTTTGTTGCCGTGTGTTTTGGTTCATTCTCATGCTGGAATACCCATTTATGACTCATTTTTTATGCCCTGGTTGAGGGAAGTTCTCACCCAAGGTTCATGGCCTCGTCCATCGTCCCTTTCATGCGGTACAGTTGTCCTGTCCCCTTAGCAGAAAAACACCCCCAAAGCATAATGTTTTCACCTCCATGTTTGATGGTGGGGATGGTGTTCCTGCTCCTCCAAACACGACAAGTTGAGTTGATGCCAAAGAGCTTGATTTTGGTCTCATCTGACCACAACACTTTCACCCAGTTGTCCTCTGAATCATCCATATGTTCACTGGCAAACTTCAGATGGGCCTGTATATGTGCTTTCTTGAGCAGAGGGACTTTGTGGGCACTGCAGGATTTCAGTCCTTCACAGTGTAGTGTCTTATCAATTGTTTTCTTGGTCACTATGGTCCCAGCTGCCTTGAGATCATTGACAAAATCCTCCCGTGTAGTTCTGGGCTGATTCCTCACCGTTCTTATGATCATTGAAACTCCATGAAGTGAGATCTTGCACGGTTCCCAGGTCGAGGGAGATTGACAGTTATTTTGCATTTCTTCCATTTGCGAATAATCGCATCCACTGTTGTCACCTTCTCACCAACCTGCTTGGAGATGGTCTTGTAGCCCATTCAGGGATGCCCATCCCTGTGTTCTAATCTCAGCTCGTTACCTGTATAAAGACCCCTGGAAGCCAAAAATCTTGCTGATTGATAGGGGATCAAATTCTTTTTACTCATTAAAATACAAATATAATAACTTTTTTGAAATGCATTTTTTGTTATTATTCTGTCTCTCACTGTTAAAATAAAACTACCATTAAAATTATAGTCTGATCATTGCTTTGTCAGTGGGCAAAAGTACGAAATCAGCAGGGGATCAAATAACTTTTTCCCTCAGTGTATATATGGCTAAATAATAAAAACTTCTTACTCATTGCCCAAAAGTTGCCCAAAGTACATTTTTATTTTCACAAATTTTGCTATGGACTTTCTTTCCACTAAGTTGACCATATTATCAATATGTTTGACTTAACCCCAACAGGAAGTCAGCTATTTTGAAATCTTTGCAATTTTTATCCTTTTTTTTTACAAACTTTTTCATATTCCTGCTAGAGAATGCATTGGAATTCACTGAAACATTGTTTAATTAAACTACAGACATATGTGATGTTAAATGAGAAGGATCACTAAATAGCTTAAACAATAATGTAATTGCAGGCAACTGTTTTTCATGAGTCTCAACACTTAAGAGTATTTGTTTATCATTGTGGTTGCTCCTAATCATTTAATAGTCACAAATACTGGTATGGACATTCTTCAAGCTGAACATATTATCAATTTGGTTAATTTAGCTACACTCAACAGGAAAAGTGCCATTTCATTATTACAATCTCTGATGTTACTTTATGCTTTAACTTCCACCCCTAAAAAATGGTGAAACCCTGCAGCTCTCTTTGTTATGCTACTGCCCAACCAGGCACTCGAAAATGCTGCCTGTGAACATTGTGAGTTGCTTTCTTTAAGACTGCCCAGTTTGATAAAGCAGGTCAGACTCGCAATCCCAGTGGTTGAGACACATGTCCGTCAAGGCAGTTTACTTGGAAGACCTGGAGGAGGAGCTTGAGACGGCTTCGGCCCTTTCTCAGCCCTCATTACCTTGGTCCAGCACTGTTGCTGGGGATCCAGAAGCCTGTACTGCTGCTTCTTCTGAACATTTCTCTGTCTTTCCCCATCCACACTTAAGGTCTATGTTTGTTTCCTTTATGGCGTTAGGGGGATGAGGTTGCCCATCTGGTCTAGTGTACCAGGGTGGGACCTGGCAGTAGTTCTGGAAGGGCTATCTCTGGACCCCTTTGAATCTATTGATCAGGAGGAACTCTTAGTGTAGAAAGTTTGGACAGCTAAGATGAGACCTGAGATGTTTTTCACTATTACATAATTTGCTACTGATTATTTGTGCAAGGGCCCTAAGTTCTTTAGTGATATGGGGGCAACTCATTATCTGTTGTATTCCACAAAAGTAAGTTACAAAAGGAATGATATGATGGTGACAAAAGTTTAATTTTTAGGTGAACTCTTCCCTAAAAATGTTACTGATAAGCAATTCATCTATTTTAAACTAGAAAATGTTTTCAACTCTAGACAAAACAGACAGTGAATTCCAGAGAGTGCAGACAGTTAAAAGCATTAAGAAAGTTGTTTAGAAGTTGTGCACATGTTTTCTTGCATCAGCTAACACACTGAAGTGGCAGTAAACACTCAGTCAAGGTCTGAGCATGTATAGCGTGCCGTGTTGGTAACGCCTTCCTGGCACCTTCAGCAAACCACAATGAGTCGTGTCCTCTACAACCTTATGACCCCTCTGCTCTGCCAATGTCACCATGGAAACCAATCCAATGCCTGGTAACAAAACTTACACTCCTGGCAAAGTGAGAAATAGTACTACACTTAATTCTTATACCTACTTAGGTGGATTTGAAGAGCAGAAGAACTAAAAAAAACATACACAAATCATGAATAAAATAACGGCAGTTGTAATATTTGCAGCTACAATAGCATGAATGTGTTGTAAAGCACAATACGCTAATACAAACAACCAGTGCCAAAAAATGGTGCCGGTGAGATCGGCTGCCGTCGCGACTGCTTTTACCACTTTTTCTTTGTTTTTGTCTTTTAAATTAAGTTTCAGTACAGACGTATCGGCAAACTCCTCAACACGGAGTACATTCGTTACAATAGAGATACTCTTATTTCTATTGGTGTACAATGTACTCACAATTCGACGTTTTTGACCCCAGATCCCAGCTGGCTGAGTGAGATCCTGAGGGAGAACAAAGGACGTGACCTGAAGCGGCAGCCCTGGGGGAAAAGAGCCAGCATCAAGAACAGGCTGAGACACCGCACACCTCTGGACCTTAATGTCCAGTCACTGGAGAACAAGCTCGATGACCTCAGGGCCAGGGTAAAGTTCCAGAGAGACATTCGGGATTGCAATCTTCTCTGCTTCACCGAGACACGGCTAAACCCAGCGGTGCCGGACCACGCCATCCAGCCGGCCGAGTTCTTCTCGGTTCACCGCATGGACAGAACACTGGAAAAAAGAGGAGGCGGTGTGTGTTTAATGGTGAACAGCAGCTGGTGTGATAGCGTAAGCATTGTTCCTCTCACACGCTCCTGCACACCCAACCTGACCATCAAATGTCGTCCCTTTGTATCTTCCTCGGGAGTTTACATCGGTCATAGTCAGCGCCGTTTATATTCCGCCTCAGGTGGACACGGACATTGCTTTATGCGAGCTGCATGAAGCACTCATACAACACCAGACTCAGCACCAGGACGCTGTGCTTATTGTGGCGGGGGACTTTAATAGTGCCAACTTAAATGCCCAGCGCCGAACTTTTACCAGCACATCAGCTGCCCCACCATCGCACCATCGCACACCTCCATCATACAGCCCTGAGCCATCTGGACAGCAGGAAGGGGAATTATGCCAAAATGCGGTTTGTTGACTACAGTTCAGTGTTTAACACCATAATTCCCTCCACACTCATCACTAAGTTGAAGATCCTGGGCCCTAGCCTATCCCTGTGCCGATGGATCTCCAACTTCCTGCAAGACAGACCTCAGGCAGTATGGGTGGGCAACGATGTATCATTGTACATCTTTGACTGAGTGGCCACTTCCATCTCCACCAACATCGTGAAGTTTGCAGACGGTTCTGTGGTGGTGGGCCTGATCTCCAATAACAACAAGATGGCCTACCTAAAGGGGATTAAAAACCTGGAGACATGGTGCCAGGTCAACAATCTCCTCCTGAACGTCAGCAAGACAAAGGAGCTGATAGTGGACTTTAGCTCAAAGCAGGAGAGGAATTACCAGCCCCTCACCATCGACGGGACCCCAGTGGAGAAAGTTGACAGTTTCCGGTACCTAGGTGTTTACATCACGCAGGACCTGACATGGTCCTGTCACGTTAACACACTGGTGAAGAAGGCCCGGCAGCGTCTTTATCATCTCAGATGGCTGAAGTACTTTAAACTGCCCTCAAAGGTGCTAAAGACATTTTACACCTGCACCATTGAAAGCATTCTGAAATATCACAGCCTGGTTTGGGAACAGCACTAAACAGGACAGGCAACCTCTCCACAGGGTGATGCGATCAGTCAAGTGTACCATACGCACTGAGCTTCCTGACCTGGAGACTATATACAGCAAGCCGTGCTGGACCAAAGCCAGGAAGATTATGAATGACCTCAACCATCCCAACAATGGACTCTTCTCCCTGTTGCGATCAGGGAAACGTTTCCATTCCCTGAAGGCGAACAGAGAGAGAATGAGGAGGAGCTTCTTCCCGCAGGCCATTCGGGCCCTCAACCAGAACACCTAGGATCTGGACTTTCTGGACATATCCCCAGACGACATACTCTACCTCAGATGATTGTTGCACATGCAAAAATTTGCACTACTTGTACTCTGAACTCAGACATCTACATACATATTCAGACATATGTATTTACACATATATCTACAGGGGTTGGACAATGAAACTGAAACACTGGCCAATTTAGTGTTGGAGGTTTCATGGTTAAATTTGACCAGCCTGGTGGCCAATCTTCATTGATTGCACATTCCACCAGTAAGAGTAGAGTGTGAAGGTTTAATTAACAGAGTAATAGCACAGTTTTGCTTAAAATATTGCAATGCACACAACATTATGGGTGACATATCAGAATTAAAAGGAGGACAAATTGTTGGTGCACGTCTCGCTGGCGCATCTGTGACTGTGACAAAGACAGCAAGTCTTTGTGATGTATCAAGAGCCAAGGTATCGAGGGTAATGTCAGCATACCGCCAAGAAGGACGAACCACATCCAAAAGGAGTAACTGTGGATGCAAGAGGAAGCTGTCTAAAAGAGATGTCTGGGTGCTAACCCGAATTGTATCCAAAAAACTAAACCACAGCTGCCCAACTCACAGCACAATTAAATGTCCACCAAAATTGTCCGTCGGGAGCTCCACAGGGTCAATGTACATGGCCGGGCTGCTATAGCCAAAACTTTTTGTGCCAATGCCAAACGTCGGTTTCAATGGTGCCAGCAGCGAAAATCTTGGGCTGTGGACAATGTGAAATGTGAGTCCACCTTCACTGTCTTTCCCACATTCAAGAGAGTTACGGTGTGGAGAAGCCCCAAAAAAGCGTACCACCCAGACTGTTGCATGCCCAGAGTGAAGCATGGGGGTGCATCAGTGATGGTTTGGGCTGCAATATCATGGCATTCCCTAGGCCCAATACTTGTGCTAGATGGGTGTGTCACTGCCAAGGACTACCATGGAGGACCATGTGCACCCAATGGTTCAGACATTGTATCCTGAAGGCGGTGCCGTGTATCAGGATGATAATGCACCAATACACACAGCAAGACTGGTGACAGAGTGGTTTAATGAACATGAAAGTGAAGTTGACCATCTCCCATGGCCTGCACAGTCACCAGATCTAAATATTATTGAGCCACTCTGGGGTGTTTTGGAGGAGCGAGTCAGGAAACGTTTCCTTCACCAGTATCACGTAGTGACCTGGCCACTATTCTGCAAGAAGAATGGCTCAAAATCCTTCTGGCCACTGTGCAGGACTTGTATATGTCATTCCCAAGACGAACTGATGCTGTATTGGCCTCAAAAGGAGGCCCTACACCATACTAATGAATTATTGTAGTCTAAAACCAGACGTTTCAGTTTCATTGTCCAACCTGTATATACATCTATACATATATATTTATCTACATATTAAACTGTAAATACTGCCAGACTTCAAATTTTTTTTTACTTTAAATCTTTACTTTAAATTTTTTAACTTTAAGTTGTACTTTTAATTTTTACTTTTTTTTCTGTAAGACAGTCGTAAAAAGCATTTCACTACATGTCGTACTGTGTATGATTTTGTATGTGAAAAATAAAATTTGAATTTGATTTGAAACAACACTATACATTAATACAATGTTGCCCAATCAGTTTTGGATGTCTCCGTAAATTAACACATCTGTCAATTTATTATGTCATCTGGTCTAGTCACCTTAATTTGGTATGTCAGATAAAAAGAGCTATAAATATTCAGTGTTAGGGGTATTCCAAGACCAGGATTGGGAAGCACAGTACAAACAGATATACAAATATAAATTATTTGAATCAGACCTCAGAGGAAAGACATTTGGGCTTGGAGTGAATTTGTCTTTTGTGGTCACTATACATCCACTGGTGTGGAGCTAACTTACCGGTGGAGTAGTGGAGTATTTTCAATTCCTCTGTGGGAGCTGAACACTGGTGGGGAATGTGGAGAAATTGTGAACATTTTATAGGATTGAGGATGCAATGTGAGTGTCAGAAGGCATCAGAGTCACTCTTGCTCGGGTATGTTTGGAAGTACTCCTGTAAGTTCATCTAATCAGAAAACTCTCTGCAGTACCTTTTGGTTCTGTGTCATGTTAACACTGTCTTACATGATGTTATCAACAATATACCAGTGATTGGCCTGTCTGCTAGGACCAAGGAGGTCTATATAGGCTTTTTGTTTAGAACGTTTTGTAATAAAATGTTGTAGTTACAGCATCTACCAGCAGGGACTAGCTACTGAAGCCAAACTGAAACACCTAGGTGTCTTTCTCAATGTCTGTGTTCATCTTCATTGCATAGGCACTTGCTGTTTACGCAAACCTCTATCCAGCATCATTGTTTTATGGTTTATCATTAAATGTTAATGACAGCTTGGCAGTTGAATGCCATCTCTGTCCAGAAAGGTGAGCTAAAGAAATTTTTTCCCAGAATAAGCAGTTCACCTCACTCATTGACGTAAGATGCTGTCAGCTGCCTGTTTATCTGCCAAAGCCATTTGAAGTGATCGCACCTGATGTACTAACAGGCCTAACGTTTATAATATATATAAACGTGACGCATGTATATACACCTATAAACACTCACACATACATATAAACTCAATTTGTGCATACACTTGCAAATAACACATGCAAATAAACCTGATGCATGCATGCACACTTATTTCTTCTTTTTTTTAGCTTCTGAGGAACACAAAACTGTGAAGTATGTGGGTAGCCAAACAGCGGTGGTATCCATTCACTTCCATTGTATGGACTGCCACTAAGACATTTCTCAAAATATCTTCTTTTTGTTCCACAGAAGAAAAAACATGAAGCAGCACGTGTTTAGGCCCCTGATCAGAAGCTGTAAAGGGCGGAAAAAGATGAACACTTACTAAAATTTTCCCCTCTGTGCTGTTCTCAAATCTAATTAAAGTTTGAGGATAGTCTAATATGGCACCTTCAGATATGTCATGTTGGGCTACAATGATCACAACACATCACACTACATCACATCACTAATCACAACATAAACACATCTTATTTGTGTTTTGACTAGTTAGTCAAACAGCTTTAGGGTAAACTTTGCTGTCTGGTTATAGTTCCCAACAACATGAGTCATGAAGCTCCACTTTGTATTACCAATGTCAAGCCAAAATATAAACATTCGTTTTAACCATTCTATAATCATTGCTCATAACAACTGTAACGATGAATCAGACGGGTTAAGATCCATTTGCAGCTTAATTTATTAGAGTGGTCGGCAGGCAGGGTAACCATCAGCAAACAGGTATGGCAGAGATAAGACAAAAGGGATGCGATCAGTATTCCAGCGAGGGTTCCCTCTGGTGCCGCGGTAACAGAGCAGTCTGCCAGGTACCACAAGGTACCGCCCTGATGCCTGGAGTCCAGCAGTTTGTAAACTCTGTAGGCCTCCTTGCTGTCAACCATGATCTGGGGGATCTGCTCTCTGGGTGTTTCCTCAGCCTCCCCAATCGGGCCACCAGCGGGTTTCAGGAGGGACATGTGGAAGGTGGGAGAAATACGGTAGTTAGCTGGTAATCTTAGACGAAACGATACTGGGGTAATTTGTCTAGTAATAATTTAAAAGAGACCATCATACCTGGGGCTGAGTTTTCTGCAAGGGAGCCTAAGTCGAAGGCCTTTTGTTGAAAGCCAGACCCATTGACCAGGAGCGTAAACCAGACCAGGTCTACGATGAGCGTTTGCACCCAGGATTTGTCTTCTGACGGCATGCAGGAGATAAGTGTGGGCCCTGTCCCATACCTCCTCGCTTCTTTGCAGCCATTCAGTTACTGACGGGACCCCGACCAGGCGAACAAGGGAGGTTGGAAACTAAGTACACATTTAAAGGGGGTTAGACCAGTTGAAGGCTTGACTAAGGAGTTCTGTGCATACTCGGCCCACATAAGGAATCTGCTCCAGTCTGACTGGCGCACCTGACAAGTAAGACCTTAGGAACCATATAACCTCTTGGTTAAGGCGCTCCGTTTGGCCATTCGACTGGGGGTGGTAACCTGACGTGAGACTAATGTTCACCCCCAGACTCTTAAAAAAGGTAGACCAGACTCTGGAAGTGAATTGAGGACATCTATCAGACACAATATCCTCGGGTAGACCGTAAAATCTAAAGATGTCGTTACATAAGAGTTCTGCAGTCTCTAGAGAAGTAGGGAGCTTGGGAAGTGGGATGAGGTGACAGGCTTTTGAAAATCTTTCAATTATTGTTAAGACAGTAGTGTTACCTTGAGAGCTGGGTAAGTTTGTAATGAAGTCAATCGCAATGTGAGACCAGGGTCATTGAGGTGTTGGTAGAGGTTGGAGTAAGCCTGCAGGGAGTTGTCTGGGAGATTTTGAACTTTGACACACGGCCTATTGATGGATGTATTTGATTGTATCCGGAGTGAGAGAAGGCCACCAATAGCGATTCTTAATGATTTCAACAGTTGCGGTGATACCTGGATGGCTTGAGCTGGGTAGATCATGGACAAGAGAGATCATACGCTTACGGGGTTCAGGCACAAAGGTGAGATTGGGTGGGCATGATGAGGGAGGTGTACTTTGACTATTGGTCTGGTTAATCTCCGTGGTAACAGTACGAGCTAGTAAGAGTTTCTCAGGAATAATGGGTTCCTGAATAGAGAAATTTGGCGTTACCTCAGCTTGGCGAGAGAGCCAGCTTTGGTATCCTTTAAACCTGGGCGGTAGGTGACAGTGAATTGAAATCTAGTGAAAAAAAGGCCCATCTGGCCTGTCTAGGGTTAAGTCTTTTGGTTGAGCGTAAGTATTCTAAGTTCTTATGGTCAGTTAGAACAGTAAAAGGATGGGAAGCCAACTCTTACCAGTGCCTCCATTCTTCTAGAGCTAATTTCATGGCCAAAAGTTTGTGATTACCTACGTCAAAGTTACATTCAGTAGGTGAAAGCTTGTGGGAGAAAAAAGCACAAGGATGAAGTTTGGGAGGTGAGCCGTGACATTGAGAAAGTACAGCGCCAACACCTGTATTGGAGGTGTCTACTTTTACTATGAATGGTAGGTCAGGGTTAGAGTGTTTGAGAATCGAAGCGGATATAAACCGTCTTTTTAATTCAATTGTGGCCATTTTAAGATGGATTCAACCTTCTTTTTGTCCATAGTGACGCCATCTTGACTAATAATGTACCCTAAAAAGGTTGTGCTAGTGTGGTGAAATTCACACTTATCTTGTTTTACGTACAGCTGGTACTCGAGTAGATGCTATAACATGTTGAGGCCCTAACATGTTGAATGTGTTCTTGGAGTGAGTCGGAATAGATAAGAATCTCATCGATATAAACTATCACGCATGTCTCGAGCATGTCTCTAAAAATGCTGTTCATGAATGATTAAAAGACCGAAGGACTATTAGCTAGACCGAATGGCATTACTAGGTACTCATAGTGGCCAGACGTAGTGTAAAAAGCGGTCTTCCACTCACCTCCCTCTCTAATTCTTACCAAGTTATAGGCACTACGGAGATCAAGTTTGGTGTAGAATTTAGCTGATTGTAATTGCTTTAGAGCAGCAGGTACCAATGGTAATGGATATAGAAATTTAATGGTGACCTTGTTCAGAGCATGATAATCTATACATTATACATCTATACCCATCCTTATTTTTAATGAAAAAAAAACTGCAGAAGCAGGAGAATTTGAGGGCCTAATAAACCCTTTAGCTAACTCCTCCTGAATATACTCCTTCAGGTCGAGACAAGGGAAAGAAGCTGTGAGGCCTTCTTTTTACTAAATACTTCTAACAGATCATGACATTTAGCGTGGATATTGTTGTCAAGGGATTGAGAAAATGCTACCTGGGTTAGGGGTTGAGTGGAACAACTAACCTTCCTTAAACAGTGATCGTGGCAATTAGCTCTCAATTGCTGTAACTACCCCCCTCTCCAAGAGATGTTTGGCTCATTCTGCCTTAGCCAGGGTAAACCTAGGATTATAGGATGGTTTGGAGACGTTATCACATAAAATTAAATGTTCTTGGAGTGAAGCACTCCAACACACAGCTTGATGTCCTTAGTCAGTGGGGTGACTCCATCTCCTAGTGGGCAACTCCACTGTCAAGAAGCAATCAGAGGAAGATAAGGGTACATGATGTTCTTGAACAAAGCTCTTAGAAATGAAGTTACCTGCGGCCCCTGAGTCAATGAGAGCAGTGGTCGTTATAGCCTGGTCTGCTATAATAACAGGTAATGTGATACTAGAGGGAGCATTCTTTGAAGTGATGGTAGTACTCACCATGAGTCGATCTGGGCTCGGGCAAATTGGGCACGAGGCTTTGACATGACTTTGATCCCCGCAGTATAGGCAAAGGTGATTCTGGATGCGACGAGTCCTTTCCTCTGGGGTAAGGTGCGTGTAACCCAATTGCATGGGTTCGACATGAGAGGAGTGTGCCTAAGTTAACGGAGCGGAGTTCACATTGGGTCGGCGTGTTCATATTAAGTTGTCGATTTGTATGGCCAGCTCGATGAACTCCCTGAGGTTTCTGCCCTCATCCCTACAAACAAGTTCGGACTGCAGCTCAACATTGAGTCCTCTTTTAAAAAGCAGCATGAGCGTGTCCTCCACCCAATCCGTCTGAGCTGCAAGGGTACAAAAAGTGAGGGCGTATTCTGAGGCAATGAGTCTTCCCTGAGTGAACGTTAGTAATTGTTCACCTGGGCTCTTACCTCCTGCTGAGTGCTCAAACACTTTGTGGAAAAAACATCAAACGTGGGAAAAACTCTTCTGTAATGATGAATCAGACGGTGGAGCCTCCACCGTAACAGTAACATTTGCCTAACAACCATCTGCTACAATCAAACACACTTTTGATCTTTGTCAAGCCAACATCTAAGTTTGTGTTAATGTCTAGATCAAGGACTAGGTCTAGATCCAGTCTTTTCCACCAATGACCTTAGCACTTCACCTGAGCTTGACACATGTGGAGAACAAGAACCGTTATGTGTGGATGCTTTTCATTAACTTTAGCCCCGCCTTTAACACAGTCATCCCTCAGCACACCAATTGGCATCAACACCCCACTGTGCAGCTGGATATTGGACTTCCTCACTGACAGATCCCAGACAGTATGAGTTGAGATCAAACCTTCTGAGACCATCATCTTGAACACCAGGTTTTCCCAAAGCTGTGTCTTAAGCCTGGTTATGTTTACCATGACCCATGACTACTGTGCCAGTTGACTGTTGAACCACATCATAGTTCACAGACGATACAACAGTAGTGCGTCTCATCAGCAACAATGATGAATAGTCCTACAGAAAGGAAGTTAAACAGCTCTTCATCTGGTGTGACAACAACAACATGTCACTAAATGTCAACAAAATAAAGAGTTCATAACCCATTCATAATCACTGTTCACCCCTCTGACCTCTTACAAATGCTACCGTAGCATGTGGTGCAAGACTGCCAGATTCAAAAATAGTTTATTCCCACAGGCTATAAGAATACTCAGCTCACATTAACAATACACAGACATGCTGGCTGTTGGACTGTTGATACATGTGCACAAACTGACTGAATCACACATGCCCTCATTCCCTATTATTGTTTCTGTATTATAGACACAATAATGACAGTAAAGTACACTTTGATTTTGACCCAATAAACGTGTTACTTTTGCAATTACATTTTGTCCTGCCAATCCTTTTGCTTCTGCAAAAAAAATTGTTCAGTCAAAAGTTTTTAAAAAAACAATTTCCTACATTTTAACAATTTCCATTACAAATAACATTTTGTAAAGGTTTTGTGCATATAAAATGTTCTATGGGTATCCATGCTTTGAATATTCCTGAAGTAATTTTGATAAAGTAAAACTGTTAAGAACTAGATGAGATTGAGTGGCAGGCTTGTACAGTTTATTGAATAAAAATTAAATTTCAATTCCAGCAAGGAATTGTGGGTGTACTTGACCCAAGAGAGCTGTTGGCACCAGATTCAGGGAGTTCAGGCAGTGGAGAGCTCTTATGAGATCCTGGTTGGCCTGTTGACGTTGCCCCCATGGCCTGGGGATAAAAACTTGAGAAAAGACTAGTGGAGAGGCCAATCTGTCAACAGTACTTTTTCCAGAACCAGGCGAATTGAGGTCCCCTATTTGACACAATGTCAAGTGGAGCCAAAAAATGTTGTCCACCATAACTTGAGCCATGACCTCTCCAGTTCTTCACCATTAAGATCACGATGTTGCCTCGTGAGCTGGAAGGAGTCCCGTGGACAACATCCAGGGTAAAAGACCAAGGGCAGGAGGGGATTGATAGGAGACAGAGCAGATTAGCAGACTTTTTCTGGGTGCAGGTGGAGCAGGCCTGTCTGACTGTCTGACATCTGACCTCATGGAAGGCCATCAAAATCCCTGTTGTCAATGTCATAGTTATGTGGGACTCATTGGGTAAAAGTAATAAGCACAAGAGTGTATGTTCCCATATTAGGGGGACTGCTGTGACAGGACCATGAAACCTGACATCAGAAGCATCAACTTCAACAATGAACTGATGCTCAGGATCTGGAAAACTGAGAACAGGAACAAAGATAAAACAGGACTTTAATTCAAAGATCTCCTGAGGCTGAGGTTTTCTGAAGTGTACCAAATGTACCTTAGTGCATGTTAAAGCGATGAGAGCTGGCCAAAGTTCCTGAATCCTGAATCACCTATAGAAGTTGGCGAAACCCAGGAAGCACTGCCGGACCTTTTGAGAGTCAGCAATAAGCCACTCAGCTACAGCCCTTACCTTAGCAGGATTTGCCTTGATCTCCTTAGCTGAAAAAAAAAATGTCCCAAGGACAAGACTGACTTGGCATCTAACGTGCATTTCTCCACCTTGACATAAAGCTGGTACTCAAGAAGCTGTTGTAGAACCCTTGTGTGTTATGTTTGAACCTGGACAAAAAAAAAATAAAATGTCATACAGGAAGGATATCTGGGTATATAAACAGGCTGGCGTGCAACACTCGCACAGATTTTGTTTTAGAGTCATGAATGTGCAGTCCCGATGTCTCATTTATATAAGAATAAAAACTGGAGACTTTCTCTCATTTGTGCTGTGTATTACGGTGCATTCAGTGGTGGTTTTCCTCATCCTGTCCTCAGTTAAACTTCCCCTGGGCACATCAGCAGGTCAGTCAGAGAGCCTAAAAGAGCTTATTTCCTCTGCTCCCACAGTAGTGCGGCGTCTTTTTGAAGATGTCCTTCCATCCCTGTGGTACTGTATGTGGTCAATATATTGCTTCTTTAGACGGTCACGATTGGTGCCTTGAGTGTCTCAGGCTTGAACTTGCTCAGGCGCCTTTTGTGGATAATTCATGTTTTCATTGTGAGGGCAAGACCATGAGAACATTGTGGTCGCAGCTCGCCTGCTTTACTTAGCTTCACTCACCTGCCTTGTTCCAGCGGGTAGTTCCAGCTCATTCCCAAATGGGTGAGATCGCGGTCTCATTCGGAACTCGTGAGAATGATGCAATCTGATCGGATTGGAAGCCTCCACCCTTTCCCGAGTGCTCACAGCTTAATGATTGGTATCTGGGGTCAGGACGTGGTGCTAAGCCACGCCCTGCCCCGGTGCTTTTCTTCCCTGTGGTGCACTATAAGCTCACAAAGTCATGGGGCGTGTCGTTCACAGCGTGCACATGCTTTGCATCTGCCCTCACAACCTGTTCACCCTCACAACCTGTCCACCCTCACTACTTACCTATGTTGAGATTCCCCAGGTGGAAAGTGCGATTGCGGTGCATCTGTGCCTACAGAATTCTGCCATCTGGAGGAACCGACCTAGGCTTCCTTCCTGCCCCTGTAAGTTCTCCTTGTCTCTGGTGGTAAAGGGCTTACACAGCTGCGGGTCAGGCCACCTCCGCGCTCTATGCTATGGTGATCCTGCAAGGCCAAGGCTCTGAGGGACCTGCACGAGGGTAGGTTTGACCCAGCTATATTGCAGGAGCTGCGCATGGTGACCAACCTCGCTTTACGGGCGACCAAGGTCACGGCATGCACCCTGGGTCGGACGATGTCCACCAGCAGAGGCAAATCATTTCCGTGATCCGCCAGCAGGATTAGATCGCATCCATGTGTCAATCCTCCCTCGACACAGGCCTTTTCTTCGGTTTGCTTTCGAGGGACAAGCATACCAGTCCAGAGTCCTGTCCTGGCTTTGTTGCCCTGTGTCTTTACCAAGGTCGCAGAGGTGGCCCTTGCTCCCCTTTGGGAACAGGGTGTTTGCATCCTGAACAGGGTGTTCGCATTCCTATCTTGACAACTGGCTCATTCTAGCTCACTCGCAAGATTTGTTGTGCGGACACAGCGACATAGCGCTATGGCACCTAGACCAGTTGGGGCTTTAGGTCAATTGGGAAACGAGCAAGCTCTTCCTGGTGCAAAGCATCTCTTTTCTCGGCATAGAGGTGGAATCGCTCAGTATGACCACCCATCTCACAGAGAACAGGGTAGTCCTGTTTGCTTTAGCCGAGCCAACCCACTGCGCGCTATGGTACTCCTTATCCGAGGCTCCCCTCGGCACGGATGCTTTGGCGCATGACTCACTGTGACATCTACGCAAGTATGTGTTTCCCTCAATGAGCCTCCTTGCATAGAACCTGTGCAAGGTGGGGAAGGAGCGGCACCAGGTCCTCTTGGTGGCCCCATTCTGGACTAACCAGCCCGGGTTCTCAGAGCTTGTGCTCCTTTCGGCAGCTCCCCCTGGCGCATTCCCCTTAGCCACATCTCGTTCCCTCTATCAGAGAACATTTAACGTTTACCACTAAGAAGTATGGGTTCATTCATAATGGTGACACACATACCGAAAAGCTAAAACATTCAGTCCACTACACAACAAACTTACCAACTGGACGTTCTGCCAAGCCAACAAATCCA
>JAZGTJ010011931.1:0-16374 GCA_036877575.1 Botia almorhae
GTTATGAAGAATTGGCGTCAGTGTACTGTGTTTTGCTTTGGTGTGTAAAGAATTTATACTGTCATCAGTACGTAATAAAGTAAAGACTTCACTGACAGCTTCCTTTCATTGTTTCTTTGTGAAAGGAAGTTGTGGTTAATGCAGACACAGCAGAAATAATCTTATTTCTGAGAATTTACAATGTCATGTTCCCTGATAATAACTTTGGCACTTATAAGGCCACACAAAGCTCTCTCTAAAATACAGACCAGCTCTGTCCATTAACTATCAACACGGTCAAATAATTTTTTGGACAGAACCTAAAAAGTATTTACAAACAAAAATGGGATTCCTGATAATTTAGTAAACGATGATGTGATGCTAAAATGTTTTTTTAAAGTTTATATTTATATTTTTAATTTTTATAATTGCTATATTTATAAACTCAAAGGAATAAAAAAGTGCCGTTTTTAGTTAAATAAAAGAGGTGCCTTAAACTAAAAAATGTGCATTAACTAAAGTCACAGAATCCTAATCTCCGTGTCTAAACGTTAGATAAAGTTTCCTGCCTATTGTTAAAGATGTTAGTTAATTGAGTTTAAATTTAGTAATTCAAGTAATTCCAAATGTACAAGAAATGTAATGCTGTTTTTTCTGTGCGCACGTAATTATTATTTAAAAATATAATAGTTCGTTTGACTAAATATAATTATGCTTTTTAAGTTTTACGATTACACTCGGTTTAGAAAAAACAGCCATTTCTTTCAGGCACGTTGAAGGCAGCCCAGTGCTCGAGCATAGGTCCCTGTCAGTAGAGGGTGGTGTGTTGATGTTGATGTCAGCATGGAGGGAGTAAAGGAACAGCCTGTTGGGTCTTACATTGGGATGACAGCTGATCCTGCCGTGGCGTAGATGACTAGCCAGATCAGATCATCTGCAACGTGTGGGCCGAGTAATGACAGGCAGGAGAAAACGCCTGTCGCCCCGATCTGACATGTTTTTATGAGCAACATTAAAGCGATATACATTTAATGGCAAAAGGAAAACGGGCGCAAAAAACATCCACTCCATAGTGAAAATTACCCTACTGTTGGTTTTGGGGTCGCGCCTTTTCAACAAGACACTTTGAAGACTTTTGATAACACAGGTACGTATAAATCTCGTGGATTGAGTGTTTTTCTGCGATGATAAAGTGGATTTGATAGCGTCGTTACATCCATATCTCACAGATCGCAGAATCACTTTTGGATCGTGGACTGAAACATTGCAACAAAAGTTATACCGCGCGTTGTTCAGATCGTAACGTTGTTTATTCTTTCTGAATTTGTTACCGTTACCTTTTTCTGTATTAGTAGCGGTAATGTGGGAATTTGGCGGCGTGTCAGACCACCATAGATAAACATGCAAATCTGTCTACTATAATTGACCGCTTCCCTTAAGTGTTTTTTTATTATTACTGTTAACTGTTATCGCAATGATTAGTCATATGAAACGAAAGCATTTCTAGTATTGTTACATTTGGGTGAATACGTTTGCCAGCACGCATCATTCAATTCGCATGTGGCGATTATGTGGCAGCTTTAAACCGTAAGTCTCCTTAAGATTGGCAGTGTAATTTTGATTAGATCGTCAGTATGTTGAAGCAGCATATAGTTTTCAATACTTGTCACCTGTCAGATGGCAACTGTCGTCAGTTGTTTCGTCCCTTCTGGACAGGGACGCTATTCATTAGCAAACATAGTATGCGTACTATTCGTCAACAAGGAAATTTGTTTAGGTGTTGGCAGTTGTAACGGTGCTGTATTTACCCAAAGATTAACGGTACTGTTTGTTAATTTTGTAGTCTGATATAGTCAAATATTATTGTGTTGTCTATGTGACAGTGAGATCTGTTGAAGTAGGGTCAGTCTGTTTGTAGAGCATTAACTTGAGACTTGATTCCTTGTTACACACAAAGAGTTTGAATTATTAATTTAGCTGGCACTAGTATTCATTGTTATGTTGATGTTGTAAGATGACAGCCTGAATAATTATAGCTAATACAAGGCTAATATCTTATACAGTTTAGATATACAGAAACAAAATGATATATGTGACCCTAAAACAATTCAAATCATTATTAGGGTTAAACATGAACAAAATATAGTTAGCACAGCAAGTACATGGCAGTCGGAAATGTCAGTTTGTCTTCATTTGACTTCAACATACGTCGTGAAAGGTATGTACAGTAGCCCACAATTTAATGTTTCAAACAGAGATGGCGGTAGAGAGTAAAAGTTGCTGATTGTGGCTAAAGCAGACGCCAATAACTGGAGAGTGGGGTGGTGGATGGCGGATTTTGTCCTGATATTTGAACGTGACCCAAGAAACGTGACCCAAGGGACGCTTTTAATAATCAGCCAAACAGACGCAGTTATTGGCTGATTCCAATAATGTCAAAATGGCCGTTTATCTGCCTGCCCATTATATATGTTCTTTCACTATTCCTAACGAATAGATGTCTGTAGATCGATTATGTAGATTGCAGGTTAAAATGATCATCATTTACTCATCATTTACTCACCCCCATGTAATTCCAAACTGGTGTCTGAAACTATGACTCCGTCCCCATCAAACAATTATTGTGTGGGGGGAAAAAGAGCAGCATTAATATTCTTATAGAATTATTCTCTTTTGTTTCATAGAAGAGGGTCATGTGGGTTTGGAATGACATGGGTGAATTAAAATGATGACAGCATTTTCATTTTTGAGTGAACAAACCCTTTAAATTAACAGCCTGTCAGCCTGTCATTATGGAGTACTGCCTCCATAATGCTGTAGCCACTCAGATCCCAGATGAAGGAAAGTTTGGAACATTCCAAACATGCTTTATCAGCCAGAACTAAAGTTTGCACTGTCTGACTCAACAGTAAGCTGACAATGCCTTTCTCATCCCTTGTACTGTCATTGATATCAGATGTAGCCTGAGTTTGTTTTTACATCATCTGCACCATACAAACTCAGACAGCATTAATCCCACAACAACTGATGGGTACCATTTGCCTAGTACACCAACTGTGTTCTCTGGACCTTTTGTCACAAGACTCTATTTGACTTGAAGGTTCAAAGCTGTCAGATTAGGGTACAGAACAGAGGCCACAGGGTTTTAATGGGGGTTAGGCAGAAGTTTAGCGGATTGGGTGAACCATGCAACCACGTCATGTGACTTTGTCACATACGTGCTTGTTGCAGCCCGGCATTTGAACGGTCTCTGCCCCTCTGAAGGTCTGTAGGACCTTGTTCTTTGGTTTTCACAAAGACAATGAGTTGTGGCCTGCTGTAGATGATCATCTTCTGTGTTTGTAAAAGCATGATATGAGGCCTGACCTGTGGCTTTCACAGACTTTCAGCCCATAGCCAACCTCACATGGGTCTAAACGACACGTCTTCTGCAGAGTGAGCCACATGACCACAGTGAGACACTTGTGCTAGCACATGACCTTGTGTTGTCAAAATGTCTGTCACAGTAAGTCAAAGCAATATGATGTGCGCTAAACCATAAGCTATTCTTGAACTACTTATAAAGTGGTGCCATTAAAAGTAGGTAATAATATCTTGTTTCATATCCCTGTTTCACTAATGCAAACATGTTCCTCCAAGTTCTCTGCAACCATTTCTCGAAAGAAAGAGTCTTGGTGGTGTTGTAGAAGTTTCACATCCATCTGCCAGGTTCAACATTCTCATTGATTGTTGTTTGATGCATGTATTCTGATTCTGTAGATTTTTCTGTGAGAAAAAATCCACTAAAGTCTTATTTTGCAAATCATTGGGCTTTAGTGGTGGGCAGTAGTCCAGTAGCCTTATTAGATTCTCTGCTGGAGATTGTTTTCTGCATAGCCTGTAAATAAAGAACAGCTTCTCAAGGTTGCTTTTGGGTGGGGTGGGGGAAGGGGGGTCTGAGAGAATTTGACATTTCAGAAAGTTTTCTCACACAGGCCCACAAGCCAGTTGGTTTCCACAGCAACCTTTTCCATTTGTGTTGCGCTCCCCTTACCCCTCAGTCTCCGCGTTTGTGCGAAGGTTCTCCACCCCAAGCATAGTCTCTTGTGAACCGTGGATTTCCCCATAAAACCCCATTTGGACCTGCCAAAGATACACCTCCCACCCTCGTTCTTGTGAAGTCAGCCTAGGAACATGGCACTCTGGAACAGACGTGGAATGAGGAAGTTTGGGTGCTCTGAGAAATGGGGTAGGAGCCATACAAAATGTTTAGAGAAGGGAAAGGAAAGAGTGCCAGAAATGTCCTTTATGTCTGCTGTCTTCAATTACCGGGAAGCACAGCCGAACCATTCAGAAACACAGAAGAACGACACAGAAAGAGTTTGAGAGAGTAGCAGAGCTTGAATACTCTCTTATGTTACAGAGAAAAGAACAGAGTTGACATGTTAAAATGATGTTTCATATTATATTGTATAGAGTTGTCTGGTCTAGAAACCTATACTTTAATTGTGAAAAGGTTAGCATGGTGGAAAATGTCTGCCAGACATGTCAGTATATTAGGATGTATCAGTACATTAAGGGTTATAGTGGCAAGATGTTTTGTGGGAGGGTTCTATCTGATTTCACCATCAAACTGTTTGTCAGACACATTTGGATCAAATCATGGCTGTGTTTAAACTTGAGAAAGGCTCCAGATTCAGTGTTTTATAACATTCTGTCTAACGTCATCTAGTCATTTCCTGTAAGCCTATTTCCTTCAATAGATGAATAGCGTAGTTCTTTGTTCAAATGAAGTGGCATTAATTCTTAACACTGATGGCGATGAGCTCTTCTAAAGCTACTGTTGTTTTTTTTCACTTCTTCATCACATGATGAGAGACAAAAGTGAGCCCCATCATCTGGAATGATCCAATTCAGTGCTGTTGAGACCGAAATGAATGCGTTTAGCTTTTAAATAGAGGTGGCGGGCTTACGTGCCACACTGTGGGCACGCACAAAGCCAGTGCAGTAAACACCCAACAGTTATATGAAAAAGCAGCAGTGCCACAACATGGAAGCTTCCAGCCCTCAATGTGTGCTGTAATACCACTCACCCCCCCACTCACACCTCCCAACATTTCCCCCTATTGTTGGCATGAAATTGGACCTGTTCAATAAATAAAAGCAGGCGGTCAGCAGATCGGGTTCCAGAAAGGCAGCTCTGTAATGGTATAGGAAAAGAGGAAAGAGATGAGAGAGTTCAGGTTCGTGTTTTGGGGGAAGCGTTCCAGATCGAAATAGAAATTGTTGACGTGTAGCCAGAAAAAAGTTGTTTTTACTTAGACTCTGTCCAAGACCCGATCAGAACCGCTTATGACAGTGAGAAAGACAGTGACCAATGCAGGAAGTGAAAGGACCAAGAGCCAAGAGCTGAAAAAGGCTGATGGACAGTGTTGATTCCTATTGCGTGAAGCAAAGCCAGATGTTTGCCTGTGCTTTAGCAAATGTGTGGAAGTTTTATATCGGTTGCTCTTAGGCGTGACATAACACATTTCCAGCACAGTCCACACTGACAGCGAAAATACTGTGTGATGTGACAGAATCATAGCCACTAAGTATGTATTTAATGAAATAAAATTGACCCTGCTGACTTTCTTAAAGTGTGGTTTAAGTTTTATTCTAATGGATTCATTGGGACACGGTAATCCAAAGTATTTTTAACGAAATGCGTTAACTTGCTCTTTCCAAAATGACTTTTCAGATGATGTCACCGAGCCTATTTTATTTTTTAACCCTTTTCTATGACAGTGGTTTGTATATAAACATATAGTGATTTTTTTTTATTTCTTTGTTTTTTTGGTTTACATTTCTCACATTAGATGTAAAATGGGTTGCGAACACCTTTTCAACACGTTTTAACGTGAAATACAAGCCAATTCGCTTAAGCCAATTAGATTTCACTGTGGGCGTGGCTTCTCAGCGCTTTGCAGAATGTCTTGTTAACTGACGTTGAAGCTCATTAGGATAAACTACTCAGATTAAGAAATGGGTGTTAGTCTACTGTAGTTCCCTACTGTACTTGAGCCACTGTTGTAGTGACAGGCAGGGTCAATAACCTGCAGTGACATGCACAAACAAACTCTATGATACACACGCATATACAACAGTGATATTATGTCACTCTAATCCTCAATGCTAAATCTTTCGTCTAATGCACAGTTGCTTCTTTGTTTTCAGCCAGCTGTTTGAGTGTGTGTGTGACCCCTTTGAAAGACTCCAGAGTGAGTGTCAGGCTTGTGTTTACAAAGCTGTCTGTCGTTGTGCCACCACTGTCACTCCAGTGCCAAGTGTCTCACTCACACACAAATACACACACAGACTCTCTAAGAGCCTTTCTCTCTCGTTCACTAGTTCTTTGTTCATTCATCTTTATGTTTCGGCTTTTCAGAGCTTTGCGCATGATTTTTAGGTGACAAATGCAAAAAAATGTGCTCATAAATTAGTAAAATGTAAAGCAAATAAATAGATAAATGGATTACATCACACAGCTGTTGCATGCTGGGTATGTTGTGCATTGTAACATCCATTGAGGATGTTGATTGGTCAAGTGGTTCAGTGGTCATGTGCTCAGCACATAGCCTGAGAACACGAGACCAGAAGACATAAGCAGTGATTGGACGCAACAGAGAAATAACTAGTAGGTGTGTTTTACATAAGAAGGCATTTTTAAGAGTTTAGCTACTTTTAGCTACTTTTAGCCAGTTTAGCCAGTCTGAACATATAATTATTGAATAAAAATAATTGGCTCTGTGGATTTTGTAGCTCCCTTGGACTTGTTGGACGTAAAGATGAGCAAACAACAGAATTTAAGAATTTATAAAATCTTGAATAGATATTTATTTGAAATCTTGAATTAAATTTTCGCTTTTTTTCTGGGCAAGCAAAACCCCTTGTTTTCTGTCCTGCCTGGTGAACTTGTGTTCTTCAGTAGAGTGTTAATCTGGTTTACGAACCTCCTCACCCCCAGCAGGACCATATGCTCTGCTGGCTTCTGTTTTACTGAGTGTGACCGTGAGGTACAGTATGAAGGACAGTGTCCTCCAGTCTCACCTCCTGTCTGTGGAAAAATGGAGTCTGGGAATTGTTTAGAACATTACAGGATAAACATTAGGATATAAGCTCTGTGCTAGGACAAAAGCTTTTTGATGGTGTGTGCCAGAAAGCTCTCATTAAAAAAATGGGTGGGACATCTAAAACATGGAGTGCTGCTTCAACCTTCATTATTCTGCTGAATCTGTTAAATAGATAGTGTGCATCGCAAAATGTCCTTTTGCTCAAATGTTTTAAAGTGCTCTTGTTTGCCTGTAAGTTAGGAAGTTGTCAGGCAAGAAGTTACAGGTTTGCTACATCTGTTCAAGAAAAGCAGTTGCTTATTCTTCTACCACATACATGTCTGCTCCTCATTCTTCCGTGTCAGAGGAAATGAGTCACAAGAACTTGAAGAAAACAAGAATGATCATGTTTATTGTGCATATTTAGACAACTTTGCTAAATCAAGTATGATAGGCATTCAGCTGTGGCATATTGTGGATATAGTAAATGCTAAAGATAATATAGTAGCAGAATATAGCATGACCTTGAGTGCCTTATTACTTTTATAAAATGGTTATGATTACATAATGAAAGGTTGTGTCATTATAAAACAGAAATCATTGAAAGAAGTGTTTGGACAAAACAGAAAAGGCTTGTTCAGTAAAATAAATATTAGTTGTGTTTTAGAAAAGAATGTATTTTAAGGGTCCAGCTTGTAGCCAGTCTAAACATACGGCCGTTGAATAAACTTTACTGGGCCTGATTATGTTTATACATATTTTTTAATTGTTCAACATATAAAGTTAGGCAAACAACATGTTTATGAGAAATTATTACTAGAATTTGCAAGAACTCAAGTGGTGAGTTTAGCTGAACTTAAGGTCCTGTTACGAGTTTATATAACAGATGTGTCTCTCTTGCAACCAGTAATGAAAATAAGAAAGTAATTAAAAAAATGTATAAGCTTTATTGCGTAGAAAACGTACCATAATACAGCATTATAATATTATATCAAACCATAAACTTTTTGAAATCCAGTTTATAACAGATGCAGGTAGACTGTAAGGCATTCATGCTCTCTGTCTGATGCACGATGACTCAGTTAAACTGAGCTGAGCAGTCAGCTGGAAATATCCAGAATGTCTTGGATTTATACACTGGGATCTCCCAGTTCTGTGGTATTTTTTTTAAAAGGTTCCAAAGCAGAGAGACAGTCTATGACTACTCTCTCTCTCTCTCTCTCTCTCTCTCTCTCTCTCTCAGACACCCACACAGTCCTTGTTTGTGGCTTTATCCTCATGTGCCTGAACATGTTCACACTGGTATTTTCCTCATTGAAAGCCACTTATTTCACTGTGGGTTTAGTCAGCATATCCGGAGAGTGTTTCAATAAAAGGACTTTATTACTCAAAGGTGTCTCATTTTCTGTTTTGGTCAGAGGGATTCCCATGTTTTGATTTGTTTTGTGGTTTCAGCAATAAAGGGTTAAATTCTTTTCTTTCGATTGAAAATGCTTTATTCACTTTCAATTTCTTTTTCAACTTGCAAATCATTTTACTCTGTCAGTGTTCAAATCATGATCTCAGCAATAATAATGAATATGTGTACCAACAACTCTTGAGTGGTTATGATTATATATACTGTATATATATGTATACTGTATATATATGTATACTGTATATATATGTATGATGGGGATGCAGGTAAGGTTTTCTTCTGCTGACTCTTTAATGAAGGTCTTGTTACATTTCTCACTGTGGAAACTGCAAGCTGACAACGCGTTGCTATCTTCTTGTTCTCCTGCATTGTGGGCATCAATAACTTTCATTTTCAGAGTCTTACACAGCTGCTTAGAGGAACCCATGATTGTTAAGTGTCCGCAGGTGTGTGCACAAGGTTTGAAGAGTCAAAGTAGTTGTAAAGCTTTGAAATTGGCATTTACTAATGACAGCTGTTGCCATGCATCAGATCTAACGAGCTGATTAAGGTCTGAAACCTTGTAAAAAGAATATGAGACTCAGGAACTCTTAGAGTGCCCAAACTTTTGCACAGTGCCATAATAATGTTTTTATTTTTATTTTTGTTCCATTTATGGCATAAGAAGTAACTATGCATCAGTGTTTGCTGAAAATATTGTGCATTTTTTCCATTTCCAAGATTTTTTAATTTTTAATTCAAAACTACATATGATGTGCATTATACAGTCACACCCCCGCAGGGGCGGTCCTATGGTGTTTTGACAGTATTGAGTGGCTTTTTTACATGCCAGTGGACATGTACGTTAAGAGCTTTGAGTTCTGTCAGCACACATTTTTTCTGTAACTGACACAAACTGGTGTCTCACTCACAGACCTGACAGAGTGCTGCAGCAAATGGTGTCCATGTCGCTGCCTGACTGGAAAGAAAACTTTATACCAAATACCTTGCAGACACCAAGTTTTTTGTACGTGCTTTTAATACTCAAAACATCTTGCATGTACCGTGTTACATGAGAAGAGGAGAGGCGTAGTGGTTAATGTGGTTAGCGCTTTTCTGGCTTATGTGTGGGGTTTACAATTTCTTTTTAAAGATCAGTGGGGGAAATTGTGATTATCTTACATGTTGTTACCCATCTATCATGTTGTGCCTGGCTGATTTTCAGATACAAACTCACACCTGGCAACCGCTACCATAGCAACTGCACGACTCCTGCTGTGACCCATGTCACCTCCTAGCAGGGTCACCTGTTAGCCCTCACCCGATACCCGAGAGGTCCCGAGAGACACACACTCTTCCTCTCTCACACACACAGCAGACAGAGAGCCCTTTGAGCCTGGGAGACATGTGCGTTTTAGCTCTCCTTTCCTCTCTCTGTCTTTCTCTCTCTAGCATTCACACTCTCACAGTAGTATTTAATCCTCCATTCATTCTGAATTGGCTGCACCAGTGGGGCGAGATCAACCTTCTCACTTGTTCATAATGGAGGTGAACCAGAATAATGTAACATCTCTGAAAATGAACAACATGCCCTTTATAAACACTATCATATGCACTGACAAATTTACGTTGTGTTACAGTCACCCACACACAGGTGCGTTTTACTATATTAGTGGGAGAATCTCAAAGACCTTGATTTTAAACAAACGAATGATATTTTTTGTCACCTACCCCTAAACCTGACTCTAATACAGACCTGTGGACATGATTTAGCAAATATACATGAACATTTTTTACTAGTAAGGACCAAATAAAATCATTTTTGACATGTTTCACTGTATTTGTAAAGGTGTTTTTATAAAGTTTGCCCTTGGATGTAAAACATAATTTTTTGTTTACTTCTGAGCACCAACTAGAACTTCCTCAAAAAGTCAAACACGCACACACACGTTCATGCACATAGAACTTTATGACTCATTATCTGTTAACTTTGGACTGCAATGTCCCTTTTAAGGCCTCCACCCCATTATTCCTCTCATGTGAATGACTACATGTGTTTTAGGTGTATAAACACAATTCGGCTTGTTAAAGAGATGCTATCGGGAGAGTGGTGAAATCAGTCTTGCTTTTTCCATTTCCTGGTAGAGTCACAGCGAGTTTTATGAAGCAAAGTAGATGATACAACAACAAACAGTTTACGTGGTATTCCCCGATTGCTCATAGTGGAGGATTCTTATTTTTGCAAGTTTCAAACAGCTGGTCTGAAGTCATTTTCTGAGCTCATCACTTTAGAATTTGAAATTACTGCCGCTCTTAAACAGTTAAAGGCATCTTGTTGACAAACAAATGTTAACTGTATTAAAACATTGCAAATAACAAATGCAAACAAGTTATTTTGATTTTTTATTACATTAAACTTTTAGTTTTTTCATTTTTTGGGTATTTTCTATTTATAATGAGATCAGTTTGAATTAAAAGAGATGGTATGTGTCATTCAGCATTCTTAATTGTGGTAGGCCATAGATTTGTTTGTTATATCTTTATAAAATTATTATTATTATTTTTAATTATTAAATTATAATTTTATACTTTAAATAATTAAATTATAGTTAAATTAAAATGATTGTTAAATTATTTTCTCTGTCAGGTGATGAGCTAACATGGAGGCCGGATCGGTGGTGCGAGCCGTGTTCGAGTTCCTGCCCAGTGTCTCTGAGGAACTTCCTCTGTTTACCGGTGATGTCGTCGAGGTGCTAAGTGTGGTTGATGAATTCTGGCTGCTCGGTGTCAAAGATGGAGTCACAGGTGAAGTCCTGCTTTAAACTCACACACATGCTCTGCCCTGCATTCCAGTGTTGATATTTGTGTCATTCTTTCTGCTGTCTGTTTCTCAGGCCAGTTTCCCAGCACTTTTGTGGAACCAGTTACGATTCCAAGCATCAAGACAGGGGAGAATCTTTACGTGTGCATCAATGACTTCAGTTCTGTGGAGGCTGGAAACTTACCCCTGAAGAGAGGTAGATACGTCACAGGCTTATTAACTGGAAAATGCACAAGATTCACCAAACAATTACAAATGTGTTTAAATGCAAAAACGTGCATCTTTCTTTTTAAAGTAAACATGCATCCGTTATATGTACTTTTAACTTATATGGTATATTGTGCCTTTAATTGGCACAGTTAACATTGGGCCATCTTGGCAAGGCGAATTTCATTCAGCTATACATATCTCGGCGTGTTTGTGCCGTTACTTGCATTGCATGCAGATGAAGCATGCAAATAAACAGTGCTGTTGCTTACTGTTCTTATCAAACCACATCTTGTTCTCTTTTAATCCATCCATAGCTGACTGCTTGCCATAAACTGAGGTTAATCCATTTGTATTACCGTTTTCTTTCCTTCAGCGTAAATCCTGATTGTTCAAAGTGGCATAATGTCACGTGTGAGAGGTAAATTCATTCTTTCAGAGAGAAGAGAGTAGAGCCGTGGTTCATAACCTCCACAGATGCCCTGAGAAAACTAGAGCTGTGAAAAGATTCACAGGTTTATTTCATCTGTTTGCTATTTCAGCCGCTAGCAGAGATGTGAATCAAAAAGCATCGTAATTACAGATCGTAAATCATGATTATTCCTGGTGTGTGTAGTTTTCTGGTCTATTTTGATGCTTAATAGAGATTCTTTCATCATCAGAGTTTTTACATCTCTACATGTGGTTGATAATAGCACTTTCAGGAAGCACTGATCCCAGTTTACCACTAGATGTCACTAGCTGTGTCTTTATAGTGTAGAGTAAAAGCTACTCATAATCCTAAAAGGTCATTCTGAAACTGTTATTAATATATTATTTATCCACATTCTGTATTGTTTAGTTCTCTCTTCATTGCTTGCTTTGGAAATTAATCTGTGTGTTTGGTGTTTTGCATATCCCACTGTCTATGTTGTTTATTAGTTTATTGGTAGTGTGTGGAAACTGTAAATTGTGTGACACACTTCCTTTATTTTTGTGTGAAGAAATGTAAGTGTATGAATTTTGTTTCCTTTATGTTCAGTGGGGATCATAAATGCAGTTTTAGTTTGTAACTGAACACAATGGGAGGAGGAGCATGTGTGTGTGGAATGTGACCCCTGTGATCCCAGTGGACATTCTGGCTCCTGCTGGTGTCTGTGTGTGTGTCTGTGTGGGTCTGTGTGTGTGTTTGTGTGTTTGCAGACAAAAACTGACCACGGCAGTGACTTCTCTACTGACATAAAAACTGACCTGAGGTCAGAGGTGAACTTTACACAGCTTTAATGCTATTTACAATTACAGCGTTAAAAAACAGTGTTTATCTTTTGCCTTGTGTGAACAAAAGTTTTAGCAGAATTTCAGTATACACCTCCTAGATATATTTTTGATATATTTATATTCCTGCATTTAAGGCATTAAGCAGAAGAATTTATGCAAAACAACTTGCAAAACATGATTTAGTATGTATGCAATTATTATCTGTTGAGTAAAAAAGGTGCTGCTTATACAAGTAGTATTTAATACAAACAAAACAAATAAATCTTACAAATCCACCTAAATCTATAATCTAATTCAACTGAATCCTTATGTAAATATGAATGTAAAGTAGCACCTATTCACTAAGCGGAAATATTATACAGTTCATTTGTAATGTAAACATAAATATAACTAGCAGATTAACTGGGTTAATACAGGTGTGTAATGTATTAAGGCAAACATTGTTTGAAACGCTGTGTTTGTCAATAACAATGGAGCTGTGTAAAGACCGACTAGTTGTTCAGCTAACTTTTCACATAGTTCATTTGTATTTTTGTACATTTCCTGTTTTTTTTGTACAATTTATTGTACATAGTATGTACATTTTGTACACTTGAAAAATCTGCAGAGATTTTGTTCCATACACTGGGAGGCCAGCCAGAATTTTTTGTAATAGTTGTGTACTTGAAACCAAGTCATAAATTGTGAAATTGTTGGTGGGATTTATTGCTAGAATTCCTAAAGATTCATGTTATATCACTCTGTAAAGCATTATCCTTTTTAAATCATGGATCTTCTCCCACTCTAGGTGATGTAGTTGCTGCTGAAGACAGTGTGGACCTGGTGTGGATCAGGGGGCGTAATGCGTGGGGCTCGCGTGGGCTGTTCCCCGTGTCATGTGTTAAAGAGCTGGAGCTTTCAGGTCGATCCAGGCAGCTATCAGAGCGCAGTGCGGCTGCCCAGGCCTCAGAGCTTCCGCCACATGCGCTGGGTCAGGCCCGCGCCCTCATGAGCCTCCACGCTCAGTTGGAGGAAGAACTGGACTTTCGCGAGGGTGACATCATCACCATTATAGGCCTGCCAGAGACTGGCTGGTTCCAGGGTGAGTTGGACGGAAGGACAGGGGTTTTCCCTGAGGGCTTTGTGGAGCTGCTCGGACCCCTGCGCTCACCTCAGGATGAGTCCGAAATTCAGAACCTGGAACAGTATCCAGCCTACAGCATGGAAGCAGAAGAAGAGATGAGGGAGGAGGATGAGAGAAATGAGGAAAGTCCAGAAATGGAGGTTCCGCACCAGCAGGATGAAGAGGAGGAGGTGGAAGAAGAAGGTGCTGTCTACGGTGTTGCCCTTTATGAATTCCGGGCCCTTGAGCCCGGCGAGCTGGACTTTGATGTAGGAGATAGGATCCGTATTCTGGCCACACTGGAGGATGGCTGGTTGGAGGGGCAGATACATGGCAGAAAAGGAGTTTTCCCCCATAGATTTGTGAAAATGGAGGAGCAGCTGCAGATTGCACCACAACCCGAGACTTTAGTTAGTGAAATGAGTCTACCTGAGGGAGAGGAAGAGGAGTGTTACATACCTGATTACAGCTCAACCCAACAGGATCGCACAGTTCCAGAATATGGGCAGGAGTGGGCTGCTCAGGAAGACCATACAGTGTGGGACCTGGATTATTTTGAGCGCAGAGAGGAAGAAAGAAAGGAGGAACATGTTCAATACACACACGCCAATATAAATGATCAAGAGAGAACAACGATGAAGACCCAATCACAAGTGCAACCACAAAACAGGAGAGCAAGACCCCCACCACCACACACCACACAACCTCACAAAGTGAGAAGCTTGACCCACAGAGGAGTTCAAAGAACCAGCTCAAGCAGTCACTCTCGACCCCAGTTGCCTCCTAGGCCCAGTCTTCATGCCCTCAGCAATAGACAATACAGCACAAGTTCCCACACCAACCTACGAGAACCTCCACCAACACCCATCACAAGAAACCAGAGTTTGAAGCTATCCACTAAAACTTCACCTAAATCCACCTGGACAAGAAACAATGGCCACTATGCCTCTCATGACAGCAGAAATCCCTTTAGCAGTAAAATCTCAGCAGGCTTTGGTGAGAAAAATAGGGAGAAGAAGCTGACCCGCCATGCAAGCGTCAATGATGCTGACTTCATGTCAGAAGGTCACAGTGACCGCTGTGCATGGTCTCAAAGACAAAGTTTCAATGGCTTACCCACATCTCAGACCCTGGGGGCTTTGGCTGTGTCTGCTGGTGATCTTGAAGCCAAGCTTTCCCAGCAGCTGATAGAGTTTGAAAACAGTGTACCGGGGCATGGCAATGGAGAACCAGAACAGAGCAGATGGGAGGAGTCTAGCGCTGAATGGGACAACAAAATTTCCCGCCACTTCTCCATTATTGACTACAGCAGTGAGAATGACATCATTCGTGGCTCCACCCACTTCCCGACAGACCGTCTTTTACCCTCAACGTCCTCTCCAACGGGCTCTGCATCCTCCTCTCTAGAGAGACGAAAAACACTACGGCCACCTCCTCCTCGACCACGGGTTCTTCGGCCACCAGCTCCTGCAAACTCACAATGTCCTGCCACTCACAACGGCCGCATTGCTCCGCAGCCACATAGACCAGCGCGGCCTGCACCACGGCCACCTCATCCATGTCCCCGCACCAGCGCTGTGACGCCCCGCCCACCTCCACCCACATCCAACCCCTTCTACACATCACCAGACGAGGATGAGGTAGTTGAAGAGGTTGAGGAGGCAGAGGATGCTCTGGAAAGAGAAAAAGAGATGGAGAGAGAAAGGGAGAGAGAACAGGAGCAGTACAGGTTACTCCTGAGGCTGGAGGAGGTGGAGAGAGACATTGACATGTACTCCCACACAGCCCAGGAGCTTCAGGCCATGTTGGAAGAGGAGCAAGATGAGACCTCGAGACAACAAGCTCTAGAGAATCTGGAGTTCTGCACCTACACTATGGAAACACTGACTCTGGAAAAGCAACAGCTGCAAGGTAAGAGTCTCTAATTCTTCCCCTCACTTTTAGTTCAGTATATCAGAGGTTTTAAAGTATGGCTTGATACACAAAAGCCACTCTGTACTGTTATCTGTCGGTCACACTGTCTGACAGAACAAAATACTTGCTCATATCAGTCCTAGAAAACCACCATCAGTAACTTATTATGTTGAGGTTTTATTTGAATACCTTGGTACTTGGATTTGCATAGCACGGTTCTTGCATATGGCAGTGATTTAAGCATTTAAAATCAGTTTTTTGACGTGCGTATTACAGGTGTTCCTGCCGAAAGCTTTCGGTATAATTTTGAAACCATCATTCAAGACACAGTTTACAGTAGTGGGTGTGTTAGTACACACAGGTTTTATTTGTGTTGAATTTCTCCACACCATGTGAGTCAACATGACTTATTTCCTGTAAAATCTATCTATAGCCACTTGTTTGGCCATTTTGCCGACAGATTCTAAAAGTTCTGATATTAATTATTTAAAGTATCTTGGAATGCTGACTCGCAGTCTGTCAACACTGTTGTGTAGTATTCAGCAGTCGCTCATAGATTCTCTCCGCTTAACCTTCACACCTTTTCAGAGAATATGATGGGCGTACTAAGTTAAGGCAGAAGACAGTT
>JAZGTJ010011932.1:0-16374 GCA_036877575.1 Botia almorhae
CTAAACATAACTAGTGTAAATTAGAAGGTGCGACAAATCCTTAGTGCACCTGAGGCCCCAGGAGCAGTTGTACTATTAATCACAGAGATGAAATTGAGATAACCAGCAAGCCTCTGTTTTTAAAGTAATTGCACATTTCTGTGTTTCAGCCCAAGCGAATGAGCTGTTTATTACTTAAGGAGCCGCTCTGTGAAAAATTCCCGCTCATAATCTCTCCATCTTCGCTCTGAGGTTGTCGCTGTTGCGAGCCATCCTCATTGAAGTGGAAATAAGCAGCAAATGAGGTCTATTAGCTGCCTTCCTCCAAATTAAAATGATTAAGAATCCTTTTACTTTGGAGGTCTCGCATTGGGCGTCTTTACGGCTTTTCCAAACGCCGCATATTTCACGTCCAATCTTTCACCGAGGAATATTTTCGCGCGGATAACGTTTGTGTAATTCACCAAACATGCTTACTGGGATGCAATTGAAGAGGGTTTTCACACAGAAAAGTGCCGGAATGGAAACTGCATTGTAGCCGACTGCCTCACCGGCAATCAGAACAGCAGGGGAACTAATTCTCTCCATATACTCTGTTTACCCAACAAAAGAGTTTTGTCATTCCTTCTGACACTGAGGGGCACCGCAAAGATATCTGGGCTATTCGCAAATCAAGAACAGCAAAAACAGAAGCGACTTCAGGCAATTACAAAGGTTTTCACAGAAATGAGCGGGGAGACGGTACAATTACGGCCACAGGAAGTGTTTCTATATACCTGATTTTCCAGCCCTACCTCTTCCAATCACGCGCATATGCTAAGGGAAGTATGAATCATTCCCTTTTTTCAGCCCATGTCTCTAACTCTCATTCTCTTATTCCGGGACGAGGTGGTTTGATGTCAAGGAGGCACGTTGGCGAGATCAGAGCAAGTAATGTGAGTAATTTATTCGTGCTGGTCTTCCACGGCTGCTTTGCATTGCAATCAGCGCACAATTGCCATACTAGAGAAGTGGGCCTGGATGGAGCCTGTTTTATCTTTTATAGCTACCTGAGATACACAAAGTGCTGGGTGCACTTTCAGCATCAAAGGAAGAGATATGAACTCAAGGCAAATGGCATTCAAACAGCGGGGTTCAGGTGCCTTTCTAAACAGGATCAATCATACCTGTCACCTTTGCTCAGATTTGGCCCCAGCAGGTGTGTGTTTGAAAGTGTGTGTGTGTGTGTGTGTATTTGTGAGTAAATTAAGTGTAAAAAAGAGAGATAAACTAAGAGGGGAGGAGATATGTTTATGTCAGTCTGTAAACGCATACGGGGTAATTTTCCGTCACGGTAAACCGCGTTTCTCCCTCTGGATTTGTCATGATAAGCGACGTTTAGGTAATGATGTGTTTTGAGTGTGTAAACACTCCGGAAAAATATCACTGTGTCATATCTGAGACTCGGAGTAAGAAGTTATAAAAAAATAAAATAAATATGCCATAAAAACATAAACAGACAGTTACAATCGGTATAAATTTACAAATATAACCCAAGCCTGTATTTGTCTGTGAAGTGGTATGACGCAAGACGCACCTGTGCCTGTCTGTCTATGTAACACTGTCACTCATACAGCAGGAATCGTGTGAGGTTTCTGTGCTACAGTACATACAGTAAGGTGATAATTTGTGTGCATGTGTAATGCATGTCTTCAAGAGGGGAACATGGGGTTGCCGAAGCTATTTTCAGTGTTAATTAGCAACTCAGCTAGAACTTCCTGTAAGTGGAATTCTGTGTGATAATCAGCCCACATGAGTGGAAGCACATCATCTGTGCTTAACCAACCAGGAAAGCCTGGAGAACATACAATGTTTTCACACGTCTGGAATTATTTACGCTAGCCCACTTGATTGACTCATTGGCTGATATTTTGCTTGAGGGTCTACCGTTGACCGGTCAACCTGGAGGACAATTGTAGTGTATTGCTCAGAGGTTTCTCTTTTACTTCTCAAGAGACTTAATGAAGCTCTCAGCTTTTTCTCAAATGTTTCTCTTAAAATTAAAAGGAATTTAAAAGGAGAAATTAAAATGAGACAATTGTTGATGGTACAGTGCCACTGCATAGATCAGGTCATTTGGCTTGGAGAAATGTTTGAGGTCATTTTGAGATCTCTGACTGTTGAATGCAGACTTTGGTGTCTGTGTCTTTGGTGAAACCCAATGGAAACGGAAGTATTACGCAAAAGTCTCTATTTTGGCATAACGGAGGCATTAAAAAAAGATCTCATCTGTAGTTTTGTCTTTCCTAAGGGAATACCATCTCAGAGTCTTGCTGGGTGCACAAGTAGACAGGATTAAATAATGCTTACTTGTAGACAATAAATATTATTGACCTTGAGGCTTTCATTGTTTGAGAAAGGGAACGAGAAACATAATTTATCATTGAAATGTGCTTTATTTTTTATTTTAAGAACTTTATGTAACACCTAGTGCCAGAGGAAAACTCAAAGTGCATTTGAAGCAGTTTGAAAGGACCTATTTTATTTTATTTATATATTATTCATTGTGTCTTTTTTATCACCTCTGAAAACATATTTTTTGGAATACGGTGATAACTAGATGACAGACTCGCCGTGTTTGGCGGATTCGCGTGTTTTTGTTATTTGCTTGGGCAGAGGAGGAGCTCCTTTGAAATAAATGACAACTTCTGAATAAAACGCAGGCGTCTGGTTCCACAGAGAAGATAAAAACTCAGGAAGTCCTGCAGAAATGTGTCGCCTTTGAATTTTGGGAGACGGCTCACTACCCATTTTCTGTTCTGTCGCTTAAAGCAATTGTTTCCTGCACTTTATTGATAGAGTTCCTAACTAGAAACGCCAAAAGGCAACAGCGAGTGAATGCGATCTCCAATTCACCGCGCCACCGTGTATAATAGGATTTTGGAAGTGCCATTTGATATGGTCTATGTATTTATTTTTAAAGAGTATTTACAGTCGAGTCTGACCTTGCATTCTCTAACAACAACCTGAAGATATTAAAAAGGAACTTTAAGGAGGAATGTGGCGTTTAAGTTTAACACATAACAGAGCTGTAGGCATAACTGAGCTAATGGTACAAACAACAAGTACTGAGGTTGCAAAACAGAAAAATATATCACGCTTTGTTTTCCTTTAATGACGACGGCAATAATTTTGCTTATCGTAGGCATTACAGTGTTAAACCTGATCGAATATTTTTCGGTGAAAACAGGGGCGTTTGTGTTAGTTTTTTCACCCTGCTGAGTATTTACGAAAATTATTTTAATTGTCCTTTTGGGCTTTTAGCTTGACCCCGACTTTCCAATTAAGGAAAAGAAAAGCATTTTTAACAACCCAATTAGCTAAAGGGGTCATTCGACAGCTAACTGAGCATCGCCTCCTGTCTTAAAGGCTTAAGCTAATTAAGACTTTTCCCCAAGATTTCTGCTTAAATATGTCACAGCAGACCACGGTTATTGTCTCCGAATAATCTCTATTTATAGGCATGAAAATGATTGTGGCTGCTCATTTAATTTGGACTTCAGCTTGTTTTAATACTTTGTGAAGTTCAAGATAAACGTCAGTTTCATTTTAGGAGTGGAGCTATTCTAAATTCTAAATGAAGCCTAGACGATAACTCGTCAACAGCCAAAACAGATTTCACTCACTTTTCATATATGAAGGTTCAAATAGATTTCATTGCCGTAGCACTTTGTACAGTGTGCACTGTTTGCAAAACGCCTTTACAGAAAACATTTTACCTCAGAGAAAACAGTAAAATACAGAAAAATTATATGAAAACTGGAAAAAGGTTAATGCTATTTAAGGAATCAGAGTATATTATAATTTGAATAAGTCATTCAAATGGATTTATTTGTCATTTATTATTTGTTGGTTTTGTGTATATATCTGTTTATTATTGTTTATTATTTTACACTTCACTACACCTATCTTTTAACCAACCTGTGATGCCTGTCAAAAGAGATGCACGTTTTCTGTTCCCTGGGGGAACAAAATACATACTGCAAATACATTTGTATTAAAGGCTCTGTCTGTATTGCTCACTCTAGTGAGCTAAAGTGAACTAAAGTAGTCAACTTTGAGGCTTTTACCTCATGTCATGTGACCTCTTTCAGTTAAATACAGTCAGTCAGTGTTCAGTTCACTCACTGGCCTTGTGTCAAGACGTCTGACCTTATGAACTTTAATGGCCTCATGAATTTTCCTAAGAGACTGTTGAGGTCAAACTGACTGTACGGTTCTGAGTTCCTGAATGACAGCTCCTGCAGTCCTGCATAGCTTTTATTTATTTTTAGCATATTTAGAGGCTGGGGCTTATTGTCACAAGTGGTGCATCTCAGTAGCTATAGGATTTAATGGCAGGGTATTGTGACAGCTTACCCAATACACATAAACAGTTTTACCCATATATTGTAGTGTGACATCGTGCCCCGCTGTTGACGCATAAAAAGTCAACATCACTGAACTTACATTGTTTTCTTGGCAATGACAGTGGAAATGTTCAGTGGGGATTTTTGTAGCCAAGACTTGTTTGTATGTATGTGCCTGTTCAAAACTTATTCAAAAATAAACCCACTCTGGGAAATGAAATACAGATTGTGACAACTTGCCCCAATCTCCCCATCGTATTGTGTTTCTGCTCCAGATTGTTGTGCCTCCAACAGTCCCCACATGGGCTGAGTCATTTATCTATTAGATCCTCAAGGGCCCGGATCTGAACGTGGGTGTATTTGTGTGTGTTGCATGACTAAATGAACCAATCACAGGGCTTTGGGGAAACTTGTGATGTCAGTGTTTATAGGGCCCTGGGCCACCACAGCTGAGGCTGAGGGTTGAGTCAGGCCAAGACGACTAATGTGCTTCTGAATGACAGAGAAGTGCTCAAAGGCCAGTGGAGATAATGTTTATTCTGACAAATCTGACTTTTTTGTATTTCGCTTTCAGAGTTATTATGCTTCATTCGTTTTCATTAAGCCAACAGATGTCATTGTGTGGCAAGCTGCTTCCATGACGGTTGCCTTTTTTGACTGTCTCTTCCTCTCTGCAGGACCCGTAGCTGTTATCAGTGGAGAAGAAGACTCCGCCAGCCCTCTCCACCATGTCAACCATGGGATCATAACTCCATGCACCCTGGATGCTGGGCCAGATGCTGTGGTGATTGGCATGACTCGCATCCCAGTAATCGAAAATCCCCAGTACTTCCGGCACGGACATAATTGCAACAAGCCCACCACTTGTGAGTACCAAATGGCCGCCATCCGCCAACAACCTTCTCCCCTAATCCGACTTTGTCCCAGACAGTAGGTGGCAGACATTCCCAAGCTCATCATTGCACCCTTGAGTCTTATTTTACACAGAAATGAATCAATTAAATTCCAAAGCCTGCTGCAGTTTTAAAAGCCCATGAAGGCTTACTGTACTTATTACAGTGAGTGGCACGGACATCGGTCATGATTTGTGGCATTTTTGTCCTTGCCTAATTTTTATGGTGTGCTGAGGAAGTGCGTAAATCTAATGCGCTTCTTCGCGAGTTCTTCAGCACACCTACTGTACCGCCGTATTTTTAGAGCAAATTCAACTCGGGTTAAAATTCAGGTCAGTTGCAAATTCCCTCATGCGCCTCAGAGACTGAATTCTAGACAAAAGCATATGTATGCTTGAGAAAGAGAGGTGAAGTGGGAAACAGGGAGTGAAATATAGTCAATAGCTTTAAATTTACAATTTGAGCGGGCCCTCAAAGGACGGTCTCAACTGCATACAGTAAGTCAGTGTTTTGTTGAGCATTTTGAACGCAGACCGATTTACCGATTTGTGTTGGCAGGTCTTTAAGAGGTAGTTCATCCCCCCCAAAAAATAATTTTTGTTTGTTTTTTATTTTGAATATTCTGTTCTTTCAGATCCATATAAGTTTATATAAATTTATTATTTTTTTCATAGAATATGAAAGACGTGTTTGACGTAACGTTAGGGACTGACAGCCCCAATCCTCATTTATTTTTGTATGTATGTAAAATAGTGTCATAAAGCGAATTCCCTTATGTTCCATGTTTTGGGTGACCTGTTCATTTATCTCTAAAAAGAAAATCTGTATCTCAAACCTTTCCACCGGTAGTCTAAAATGAACAGAGACAGAGTAATACTGACTGTGAGTGATGTGAGGGACTGTGATTTGTTTGTCACAAATATGCTAAGAAAAAAATCCAATCCCATTTTCATAGGATCAAAATATATACTTGTAAATAAAAAAAAGTGCAGTTTATAACAAATATTTTTTATGACCAGTACATTTTCTCATTCAGACGCTGTTGGCCTGGGTGGCATAGGTTAATTTTGGACCACATTTTTTACCATAATATTAAATATATCAAAAACTTTATTCTTAGGCAGTTAGTGGAATGTTTTAAAAATGTTACAGAATTAAAAAGATGTTTGAATAACAAGTAAGCAATAATGTTAAAACAACATCTAAAGATCTGGACTTTTTTAACATTCCTAGCACTTTCAAAATAATGTTTTTAATGTTTTCGTTACTTAATGGAAACGTTACGGAAACATTCTTACAACTTAAAATTGTTAGCTGGGGATTTGGAACAAAAAGCTAGTGAGGTTTCCATTCTCTTCCACACAGCACTGATCTGGACTAGATCTAGACCTGATCTGTGTCTTTAGGATTTCACATTATTGCAGGGGCTGACAGACCGGATGTGCCTGAGCACATCAGTTCTTTCTCCTGCGTACATTCCCTCTATGCTTCCGAAGATGGTCTGTGATTTCCAAACTGAGCCGAGTTAGAGTTAGATTCTAAGTAGTGCACAGGAAAACAAATGGTGCTAACTTTTGTTTCCATGCATCATGTGCTTTTCCAGTGCTGGAAATCCTAAACTAAGCAAGCTTTGGTAAATCGGCTTAATTTTATCGGCCTCTATAGATGGGATTCCGAACACCAGCCTCTTTTCAACTCTGAAAAGCTTTAGAGTATCTTTGGTCATATCTTTGTGCTGCATGGTTGGTATATATATGCGTGTGTGTGTGTGTGTGTGTGTGTGTATATATGTACAGAGTAGGTGAAGTAATTAGGCATTAAAAATTGGTAATAAAGTCCATATTTCTAATACAAATGTATTGAAACAAATTGTACATGTACATTATTACATAGGAAAATGAAAGCAAATCTTTACATTTCAACATAAGCATCGTCGTCAACCAGTTTCCTTTCCTTCTAAAGGAAGTCATTTGATATTGCTGAGAACCTCTCGTGGCTGATTCCCCTACTGTCAATATGAAATCCTATTTACTATCATCTGTTTACACACTGTTTTCATCATGACTCCAGTGACACTACTAGTTCTATAGCCAATATATATATATATATATATATATGTGTGTGTTTATAGGCAGAGATGTATTTTCTACCCACCTCGAAACAACCAAATACTTTCTTTTTTATGCATGCAGGAACAACTTGATGCTTGCAAGTTGAACTGATGTTGTGCTCTAACTCTCAAGGTTGTTAGATCTTTATTTCCTTGAGTTCTTTAGCCGAGAAACAATCTTTTCTTGTAGCTTCCCGAGTCCGGTATTGATCATAGACTGACTTTGATCTACAAGTTGACCTTTCGCTTTGCTTAGAAACTAAATACACAAAGTCGTTCGAGGCTCTAAAACGTTTAGGTTGTGCCTTTGTTTTCAAAAAGTTTTGGAAAGACACACCGAACAGATTCCAAAATATGTGCCACGATATGCAATACTTACCTGCTCCTCGGTCTTCTCGAAAATTGTGTATAAACCCTTTCGGAGCCCCTAATTGTTTATGTTTCTTTAAACTCGTACCAAAAGAAAAAATGGAGGGACACGAATGAAAAACGACAGAGCCTTAGGCAAACAAAGCCAATATCCGCTGCTCCATGAAGCAGATACACAATCAAACAGTGTCTGGTGGCTATGGAGAAGCACATGGATGGGTTGTAAAGCACCTAGATTTGTCATTTTGTACTTTTGAGAGGAGAACATGGGTGGAATTGGGGTATCAGTTAGCCATGGTTGATAATTTGGAACCATTGTAGTCAATATAATTCATAGAGCATAAAATAATTTGATTAGTCTTTGTTCGTGGACACTTTGAGCTCTTTCTTTGTGGTGGTGTAGTGGTTAATGAATAGGGCTGATAATCAAAAGGTTCTAGGTTCAAGTCCACCTAAGGCTGATCATCAAATAGGAGAGGAAATTGATTCTCACCATTTTTTCTGTCCATGCGCTGGACCAGCAACTGTTTCTCAAAATAATGAGCGATCCTTTCTTCTTAATCCTTTCTGATAGATAAACACACCGCACAGGCTAACTCGGTTAGCGGGAGAAATCACATTAAGTGTGAAAAACATACATATGTATATAAACATATACATATTCACAGAGTTATGCTTTATAAGCCGCATGAATTTTTAATGGCAAAATGAGTGATTTATAATCTGCCCGGCTTGTGTTTTCGTGTGTGTTTACAGCATGGGTTTTGAGAGTGTGCACTAGCATACTAATAGATTAATGGCGCAGGTCTCGCTTTCATTTTGTATTTTTCCACTACCTCTTGTTTTTACCCACAAGGGCCTGAAATGAGGCGGAACTGAGAGTTTAGCATAGAAAAGTGTCTAACATGGGCAGCCATTATTAATGAATGTCGTTTGTCAGGAGTCAAGCTACACCTAAAAATTTAAAAGCGTACTTTGTGTCTATATGATCTTTGCCTTGAATCTCTTCGACGTGGCAAAAATGAGGACGAAAATGTCAATAGCTTCCTCTTTAATAAGGCACTTAGTAACATCATTGACTTGATTTATCTTCATCTTTCAGCGCTTCATGGGTCATTTGCCTCTAGCTTTTCTTGATGACAGGAAAAAGCAGTTGAAACCAACAAAATGACACAATGCAGTATTATGGTATTGTGAGTGAGTGTTCCTAATCAACTATGTACTGTATCTCACTGTATTGGGTGGCCGATGTCATGACCTTTAATCTCTACTCTCATTGGTGGATTTGCATTGTGTAAACTAACTTTTAATATAAATTAGCTTGCTTCGTTCAAGGGAATTTCGTCATGGGTTAAGCTCCTACGACAAAGACACCACTTGACCGCTTGTCAGGTCATCAGGTCTATAAAGCAATTAAGATGGGCTATTGGCTGTATGTTTAACATGCAGCTGGTGTCTGTGTTAGGCCTGTAGCTGTGTTGTACAACGTTGGCTGTACTCTATGAAACCATGGAACCTTTCGCTCAATGGTCATCAATTACCCGAGCCTCTGTAATCATCCTTCTCCAGACTTGAACCCTGAACCTTCTGGCATTTTAGCAATGAACTTATTCCACCCCAATTACCGGTTAAAAGACCCCACAGAATTTCACAGCACATTTGAGAATATAAATTTCCCTGAAGCACTGAGGAATATATATAGTGCATATATGAGCTACCAGCAGTTTCTTTCCCCTGGAACATGGGGTGTAAAGATCTTAGCTGACTATGATAAACAAGCCTGTCCAGGGTCTCCTGCCTGGGATATTGTTTGATAGTCTCCTTAGAGGATGGACAGATGAACCTCAGCTGAAAGTTCTGAGGTGTGTGAGGACCAACACAACATCCTGAGTCCAGCTATAGCAGACTATCTAGAATTATTAGAACGGCACATTCAAAGACTAAAACATATTTTTTATTCTCTTTTTAAGTCCTGGCGAATGACAGGGAATTTTTTTCATTGTCTGTCTTTGAGAAACCAAAGGAACGAGAAAAGAAACAGTCTTATCTGTTTTGACAGAGCACCTTTATTTCAAATACAGAGAAGACAATCTCACAGAGTCTCTGGCAAGATTAGAGAGGATGGAAGTTTTTTTATACATTTTACAGACCATTTGCTGCAGTCATTCTGGTTCAAAGAAAAGTTGTGCTCTCACTTGTTTTTGTACTGATTATTTTTGCTATTTTATATGAATGGATTGCTTTTCAAACTATATTTAAGTGTCATCTACACATTTTAGCTCTCATGTGTTTGGTGTATTAGCTGGCACTGAAGTCGGTTACCAGGTTAAAGCTGCACCAGCCTTTTGTACGGTCTTAAATTGGAATATAAAGTTCACATCACGTTGCCTAAGGTTACTAGTTAGTTACTAGTAACTAGTAACTAACTAGTACACTTAGTAGAAACTTAATTATGCTTAATTTAGTTGCAGCTTTTCTTCTTAAGGAAAGACTTTTACTGTAGGTCGTATTCTCTCTTAATAAACTTATTTATTCAGTAAATGTTATTTATTCAATAAACAGCTTTAAAACACATAAACAGAGGTTTTATAAACAGAAGAATTTGACCATGTTTAAAATTTTGCCACACACGTCAATAGTAAAAAATTACAATTCAGGAGACATAAATAATGATGAAATGGTATTTGAATATGTAAATAATTCTATATACTATAGAATGTTATGTAAATCTATATGGAACTATATGTCAAATTACAGGTACAATACATAAATTGTATCTTAGTGGCACAGCTAGGCTAAGCGTGTCGCTGATGCAACTCGCCCCCAGGTATCTGGTTGTAATTTTGCCATCCAATTATTTGTATATGCATGTAAGAACAGTTATCAACAAGCACAAAAACTGTCAAGAAATTCATACACCAATTGTGTGCCATCTCGTTTCAGTAAAATTCAGAGTTTCGCTCTGTCAATGCAGATAGAAGTCCTGGAGCCCAAATCAGACACTGTTCTCCAGCCATTTATTCAAAACTGTCAAGCAATATCCTGTTAAGAGTTGACCTCAGTCCAGCAGGTGCAAAACTGCATCCCTCTGATGTTATTTTTTACCAAATTGACATGTGATATATACCAGAAACTATTGGCTTCTTGCGAAAGTACTTCAGAATGTGTGGGCATGCCTTACACAGTTAACTGTAAGAAAGTCCGGGAAAGTATTTTGGTCCAAAATTGCCAAAGTGTCTGAATGGACCTAAACAGCACTCTTGAGGGCTTTTTAGAAACTTATTTACTGCAAGCAACTCCGATAGAAAGCCATTGCACTGAAAGCTATGTTCTCATTTCCTCTGCTCTTGTGCTCGGAGCACAAAGACATGACAAACCTGGTTGAAACTCTTTCACCTCTGGAGGCAGTTGTCCTTTAGAGAATTATAAATCACGGCATGCCCCATAAGCATCTTATCATAGAGGCACAAGAGGGTTCCATTTTGTCAGGTCTGTGTTGTTACATGCAGCCATGCATTCTCACCATAACAGCGCATCCAGTCGCCACTCGGCAGGCACCAGATGTTAGTTCTGGTATAAGGATGAATACCATCTTAGTTTTGAAAAGCGGTAGGTCAGGATAGTTGTAAGTGGTTTTCACTTGTATGTTTTCAAAAGGTTTTTACAGTAGTTTCTGCTGGACCAAGGGGCTGTTTCAAAACAGCGTGTCTCGCATGGTGTGTTTGTGACTAATATGAAAGGAAAATCATCTAAATAACCACATTATCTTAGGATCAGGTAGGTAGTTAGTTAGTTGATTGGTTAGTTAATTTGGTTGGTTGCTTGGTTGTCAGTCAGTTAATTAGATTATTAGTTAATTAATTGGTTGATTTATGAGTTGCTTGGTTAGTTGGTTGGTTGGTTAGTAACTCAGAACAATCAAAAACAGAAGACTTTAACTTCTCACTCTAACATTGAAATAATATTTGCCCAGATTTTATGGGGCTCTTTAAATCTTCACAAAAGCTACATTTATGTCAGGCATTTTTTAAATCACATCACTTTATTAATATGTCTCTGACAGCCCACTCGCCATAAGAGAAGCAAAGCCCATCTAGAAGACTGATAACCTTCCCCAGTGAACCACGGGGAGCTTTGGCTCACACATAAAGCAAGCTTATTGGTGCACACCTTGTGGTCGGCCCTCTCCCATTAGCTACAGGTGTAACCTCCACAGGTAATTAATCCTTATTAGGGAGCGTTGAAGGGGGTGCGACGCTGGGCCGTTCCGCTGGCCTTATGACAGATACGTATATGCCTGAGGTTCTAATATTTTTGCAGACCACGCTCTGCCTCCCGGCGCTCCAGCAGTGCTGCTTTAATGAATCTGTATTTTTATCATCTGTCAGTTTGAATTAGATGATAGCTTTAGATTTCTTGCAGGACATTAATGGAGAGGTTGTTTGGTAATGGGAGAGAGTGGTGCAGGAGAATGATGGAATGTAAGCATTGAGAGAACAGATTTTCTGTGTGGAAGGCTCCTTTATTTTAAGTCAAGGGCAATCTTTCTGCATGATGTTTGCAGAGGACTCAAAGTTATCTTTTTAACTGCTTCCCTGGGCTGTTTTAAAGACAGTTCTGCAGTTATAGCAGGACTGAAAGACCCGATCGAATCTTTTGCAATTCTGTGAATTTCATGATGCGTTTACATTGTGTCAGAACGCAAGTTAATTTATTGTAAAAAACACAATTTATAATTAAAACATGAAGTTTAATAAAGGCTGCGACGTTATTATCATGATATAATGTGAAAAGAGCCAAACTGTGATTTTAACATTTAGGCATAACGTGTATTTTTATTCACTGTTTGTTATAGCCACTGTTATCTGGTGTGCTTTCTTTGTTCGTAAACTTTTAGCGAGAACTCTCAGAGGTAAATGAACGTATAAATGTACTGCTGGCAAAATGAATGTTACCATGGTAATTTCTGAGTCCAGAGACATAAACAGTTCTCAGACTCACTGAGTCATCATCTTGTAATTACAGTAATTCTGACACAATGCTAAACATGGTAAAATGTGTTAAATGGAGCTGAAATACAACACTCTTATTGGTAGCTGAAAGCATTTTCTGTTTAGCAAACGGTTTGCAACATTCTGTACACATAATGCCACATTTGGATTATTATTTGGATAATTATTGGTTAATTATTGGTAGTTATGTTGATTCATGGTTCTGCAAGACCATCTTTAGGTCATTAATTGACTGTTTTTTAGATATGAGGACCGACCCTGCCAGAGCTGCTAAAACACACATATCCTGCAAAGATAACATAGATATACAATGTAAATCAAATTTCAGTGTAAATAAAAGGTTTTTGAATCACCCACGGTTATTCTTTAAGCTTGTAGCACGTAACAAAATAAAAAAGTAGTGTCAATTAAAATAAAACGCGTTTAAAAATGTTGTGCATTTTTGACAGCATCAAAAATTGACAGCATCTGCTTTAGTACATTGAGTACAGTTAGCTTTGTATGCTAGTAGTGTTTGAAGTGCAAGTTTTGTTGATCCATCATGTTAAGAACGTTAAGCCCTCTGAAACCAATTTGAACTGCATCTTCTGCAGCGTTCCAACTTAGGTAATCTGCGATAACCAAACGCAACCTATTTGTTCTCCCCCGAAGCTGGCGGTGTGTTTATTGAATCTTTGATGTAGAGCAAAACGCAGTTTAAGCTCTCCTGTCTCTGCCACCTGTCATAAAGCCGTTCGTCACGAGGGCCGGCTGAAGGCGGCCGGGTTTTAAATCACGTAATGATCGCACAAACTATGAAAGATGAAATTTTTATAACCGAGCTCAAATGAGACGCGAGTCACCCCGTCCTCTGGTAAAGGTCACGCCTGTGCTCTCCATCCGCATCTTCCGCGCTCTCTCACTTTTCATCTTCCTGTTCTGTTTCCCCCGCCCCCCTCACGCTCGTTTCTCGAAGGCAGGAAGCCATAACAACATCCCATCCGGATGTCAAATCATCAAAGGAAAGATACAATGATTAGGGCCATGGTGGTCACCTAAGGAAGCGTCAGGCTCTCTGTTTAAAAGCCCCTCTCTTCGTGGTAATTGATGGAACGGTACCTCCTCGCACCTCCCCGCACCTCCCCGCATCCCACCAGCGAGCGATAGAAATGAATTTTCTCCAGATGCAATCAATATCAAAAGATTGACTCGAATCCGAGCTCTCGCCCCCCATCTTCAGATGTCATGCCCCCTTTCCTCTCATCCATCTGTCTTAATCTCTTCCATTCGGGCCCCGCGCGCACCCGCCACGCCCGGCGAGCGGATTGGCTGCCATAACGTGAACCGTTTATGTGGACTGGGAGAATCTGAGCCTTTAAAACGTGTGAAGTTGCATTTGTAATAAAGTTTAGCAGTACTGTGTGTCAGCCGTGATGAATGTTGCATTGGGTTTTAGTTACTGTAATATGTTACTGCGTAACTGATTTTAGACCGTGTGTTTAATCTCAGCCTTACTAAAAAATGCTAAATCTTTCAGTTGCAGTTTTTAAGGTTTTTATGAAAGAGAAAGTGACATATTTGTCATGTATGGTAACCCATACCTGAAATGTGACCTCTGCATTTAACCCATCACTGGTGAGGACACACATATTGCAAGTCGTAAACACACACACACACACACACACACCTGGAGGAGTGGATAGCACTGCTGTGCTGCGTGGAGCAATTGGGGGTTAGGTGCCTTGCTCAGGGGCACTTCAGCTGCTACCTGCCGGCACTGGAATCAAACCAGCAACCTTCTCATTACAAGCCTGACTCACTAACCAGTATGCCACAACTGCCCCATTATTAGCTATTTGATATATAATATTATATAAATAAATATCAATCAAATTGTGAATGTACTCAGAAGGGGCTCTTTTCATATTTTATCTGCTGTGAGTTCAACAATATCCCACAGGTCACAGAATTTATTATGTTGACGCTACAAAATTAATTAAAAATAATTAAATTGTTTGATTGTATGTTTTTATCATGTCATCCCTATTATATGAATCATAGTTATGGAAATATGTTTTTGCAAGAACTGTAAGAAAAATGGCAAAAATGCAACTAATGTAAACACCTTTAGCTATGCCACGCTCTCTCCTGGGTCGCATGCCCTGTTGACAGCCCGTACCCCACTTTAAATGCAAATGCATCCCTCCCAACTCATTAAAAACACTCTAATTGCAACACAGTGGCGTAACGGTCATTTGCCAACAATGTATAACCTTCATCAGCTCTCCTCATCATCTTTCCCCCGTCCGTTCTCTCACAATATGCCGCATAATAAAATCATTAGTCCGGTGCCTTTGCAACCTAATTAATTAACCCAATAAAGCTCTAAATAAAGCCACAGCTCTTAAGGCAGAGATGAGACTGACGTCAGTTGTCGTGACGCTGTAACTTTTATGCATTGACCTCCGTCTTCTGTCGCCAAGAGACGACGTACTAAATCACAATTACCTGGAGCAAAACATTGATCGGTACGCGTGCTCCGCGGATTAGCCTTGTTTGGTACACAAATTGGTTTGTATATAAATCTGGTTAAATTAACTCTGTTGACTTCTGGCCCGGTGTGTTTTCAATAGTAATGCATTCATTATTTTTGGAGACACGGTACAAGCTTTTTCATCCCTCAAGAGCTTGTTGGAAACAGCCTATCACGAACCCCGGTGTGCAAATGTACTTTCAGGTACAAGATAATTGAGAGATCTGGGTCTGAGTGACCTGAGCGTGCGCTCGTGCGAGCGCGCGTGACAATGACGTAAGTAATGAATGTAAATCTGCCGGGTTTAAGCTGTAAAACATTACAGTCGGGTTCGGATATTTCTAAACACCTCCGAGGCAGTTTTAGAAATATCTTCTTCTTGCAGAGGTTTCAAAACTGAAAATTCATCTCCTTGTGTTCCTAAATACCCTACTTCCAAAAAATTGGAATCGGGTTTGGAATTTGTAGGTTTTTGGAAGGAAATTATTCGCTTTTATTCACCCAGGATGCATAAAATTACAGTAAAAGGCTTCATCAGATATGACTGTCTCCATTTCACGTAAATGATGTTCTGTGAACTTTTGCTCATTAGAAAATCCCCCACTTCAAGCGGTGATACTGTAGCGGTGATACTGTAGCTGTGCACCCCTCGTGCATCCTAGCACTTATTTTTTTAGGATAATGAAGCAGGGTTTCATTCCATGTTTTCTGTAGCACTTCCTGTCTGTGCTCATTTCTCGTTGACCTTCCAATCAGACTGTTCCCACAACAGCTCAAGACCTTTTTATCTATTCGTGACACTAGTTTCTAACAGTTTACCATCCAAACTTCAAGTTCTGTTGCTCATTCTGTCCTCCTTATTTGCCAGCGTCAGATGTTGCCGTTTCTTTGAAACTCTGTCTAACACAGCAGCATCTGTTGCTGATGAATCTGGTGTTTGGCTTGGGCTGTTTATTAAAGCTGCCAGCTGAGCACCAGTGAGAACTCTGTGTCTGGTGAATCTGATCCACTTGCCCTCTTGTTGTTGTGCATCTGGGTCATCCGCTTCTGTCTGTCTGTCCTGTTTACATCCAGTTTGCTTCTTTAAAGACAATAGTTCACGGAATCTCTC
>JAZGTJ010011933.1:2414-16373 GCA_036877575.1 Botia almorhae
AAGTATCGTATAGAACTTTAAAAATGCATCGGACTGTAAAAAAATACGTTTGCGCAGTAAATATCATAATTACGGTAAACTGCAGGAAGCGCAAAGACACTTTCGAGCGGGTTGTTCATGAAGTTGGACGGGGTCTTCATTATGACAGCATACGATGCTTTATTCTTTAATTTACTTTGTAAGCTTATAACGCGATAAAACGGCCGTCTGACGCAGAGTTATGCAGCGGAGACCCTCTCCCACTTCCAAGAATCAAAATTATTATTTTACAATTAATCACCATTATTTGCTTCTTAGATGTAAGCATGTTTTTTACAGTGTAATTCATACTCTCCCTACACTGCTCAATTGCTCCTTTTTGACTGTCAACAGTTTCTTTTTCATCTTTCTGGTTTTCACTTCCTCTCTTTTCCTCTCTTCCTCTGATGTCAGTTAGTAACAGACTATGGCAAGTCTGACACCTTATTTAGATTCAGGCTAATTAGGAAAGCCAAGTGGGTTTTGCAGCACTGCAAATAACATTACTCAGAAGTTGCGCCAGCTCTATAACAGTCGCTTTTTCTCTGTGTGCCATCATCTCTTATCTGCAGCTCAGAGCTCATCATTTTCCAGCCCCTGTTCCCTGCGACAAGTGGATTTCAACCAAGGCTTAAATACTGCAGCATCAGCACCGCTTATGTATGAAGTCTGCAGCCACGGATCTGGTTCAGCGATCACACCTGATCCTCAGCACACTCGGGCCTGAGGAAGAGGAGGAGAAAAGAGGAAGACACTGCCAATCCCTCCTTGTATAGATCAACTGTGAGGCATCAGGGAGTGACGTCAGGTAAAACCGACATACACGTTTGCAGGATTGGTACAGTGTTAGAGGATGTTCACACACTTGCAGTGCAGTGTGTTTGCTCATCTCCACTTCAGATGTGTTGGGTGACTCTGTTGTATTGTAAGTATTGTAGTGCAGTATTGTCTTTCAGTGGGAGACAATGGCGGACACCTTGTGTGGCATTTTTAAAAGATGTGCCATGTTTACGTGTGCCAGGCATATTAATAACAAACATTAAAAAACTGCTCAAATGAATGTGAGACATCTTTTGTGATCAGTCCCTTATGCACTTCCTTGTGTATTTAGTCCTGTAAAACAGCTGTATGGTAATGCTGGATTGTATGTCTGACTATGTTTTTTATTTTATTTGTTTATTATTACTGTTTTTTCGAGAATTCACTGCAACAGTATTTGTTCTCTGTTCACAACAAAGGTAAAACCCGCCCCAGGCTGAGAGGCAGGCACAGTAGTTTGTGTTTTCGTAAATGACGGTGGATTTGTCATACTTACCCCAACACCCCCCTCCACACACACACACACTCGCACACAAAGTTTCATCTTATAGAAAAATATCTGCCCTGATACAATAAAACAGAAAGTTTTGCTGTATAGAAGAGTCTTTCTCTCAGCTCTGTCTAGTAAGCGCAGCAGAGTCTCACTGATGAAGCGCAGCAGAGTCTCACTGATGATTTCCGCTCTCTATAACACTAAAATGAGATGTTTAAATGGCCTTGCTCTCTTCCTTGAAAGAGCTCACTCATGCTTACTGCAGCCAATTCAGTGACAGCGGGAAGCTTTAATGAGTCTGGATCACTGAAACTCAGCGGTGACCCTCTTTACCCCCTTACAGTCTGTAATGAAGACCACCGTTACGAGTCCACAAACGACGCCCTCCGCTTTCTCCTCTCCTTCATAACAAATACTTTATGGCTCAGTGTTTGCTGCTGGAGTGAGTGAGTGAGGGAGAATTTAGATAATCAGATATCAACCCATAGGAAAAGAATGTTCAGTATGGAGATCTCTGTAATATCTCTACTGTATCTTCTAGACAGCAGTGAGACTGATTTGAGAGCAAATGTAGACTTTTGATGACTTCTGATGTCTCTCAGAGTGATCTAGTAATCTTAACAGGGTCACTTTCAGAAGAGATGATCCTAATAATGTCACGAACTATGCTAAAGTTTGACGAGATACTGCAATCACACACAGTTCTTTTATTTATCTCTAGTTCTTTGCTGTTTTCTACTTTCTAAGACATTTCAGGAGAAACAACTTTAAAGTTTTTTTAGCTTTTTTAAGCAATGTTTGAGTATTTTCATGCTTTATTGGAATTACAAATAATTGCACTGTTGTTGCCAAACCACAGACAACCTAGTACTAGTAGCAAAATATATTGAAAAGAAAACATAAAATAGATAGAATTAAAGAATGTAGTAAAACAAAATTGACTGAAAGACTCACAGAAAGAGGACAGAAAGCAAGAATTATATATAATTCTTATATAATTTTTCTATATAAGAATTATATATATATAGAGAGAGAGATAGATAGATAGATAGATGTGTGGTAGTGATATTACTGTGTTGTTGGTGTGTGTTTAGGGACACAGGTGACCTTCTGTGGTTTGCAGAAGATGCTCAGGGCTCATCTGCTGATCTTCCCTCTGGCCGTATCACCGCGGGGAGCAAAGTCACATTGCGTGAGGTGTCTCTTCTTGCTTGCCCCATGAGAGGTGGTTGTGTGTAAGTATGTGTGAAAGAGCTATTCTGCAGTGACTGCTGTGGCAATCTGTTGACAGTAAAGGTCGGTCATGTGGAGCACATTAAGCCAGGACCTTTAGGGAGAGCCGCCTGTAAACACACACGCGCACACACACACACACACACATACAGACAAACACACACGTTATGCAATGAGAGAAAAATAACAGTGTGTGTGTGTCATGTGAGTTGAGAGTAGTGACTGTACCGTTTGAGAGGAGCATAATGGTTACCTCTCCACCCACAGCGATTAACACAGGAACTCTATTATTACCACCTGACAACAGTGCTTGAGAGTGCTGTTTCCATGCCGATTCTACACAAGGCAACAAGTTGTGGCTATTCCATTTATCCCTCCATGCTGCGGGAGATGCCTTTTGGCCTCCTTAAACATCTTAGTAAACATTAAGTAAAAAAATAGTTGCACCACTTTTGCGTGTGGCGGTATTTTGGCATCTTATTCACCTAAAATTTAGCTAAATCTAAATGTTAAGAAGCGCGGCACCCGAGTATTTGAATGAAGTCATTGTGATTATTTTAAGCACAGACACACGTTTTCTATGTGAATTAGGCTTGTTAAGATTGCACCGTAGTCACAATACTCAGCGCTGTTCGTCCAGCGTGATTAACGTTACTATATTATCGCCCACGAAAAGCAGGTGGTGTATTGAATTACATTTAAAAGGGATGTTTGTGTTTATGGATCGCCTGGCTAACAGTGGTAAAGTGATGCTGTACAGTTCCAGTAAAGTTTACCAGATTGTGGTAATGTTCTGCATTCTCCACAAACTTGTACTCAGAAAGGATTCACAAGATGGGGAATTACACAGTGTAAATTTCATTTAACAGATTCTGTGGACATACTGGTGCCATTACCTCACCTGCTTTTTCCCTGTGCGCTAAAACAACACAGAGAGCGTGTGCCAATACTCTCCATGGACTGCTTAAATCTGTTGTTGGTTGAGTTTGTAAGAGGATTTCGATGCTGGAAAAAAAGGGCTTATGTTTTATTTGTCTGCGAAGCTGCATGTGTATGTGTCATTTGGGTATGTGCCTCCTCTGAGTATTGTCTCTCAGTGGGGGTGGATGGGGACGCCGTGTGTGGCGAGACACTGTCAGCTAAATGGTATTGTGCTTCTATCGGCTGCCTGATCCAATGGGCCCTTATTATAAGAACATTATGGTGCACTTTTAGCCTCTCTAATACATTAATAGGTTTCATTCTTTTGCTCTACAGGATATGCTCTCAGTAAAGCTTGATGTAATGTGTGTGAGAGAGAGAGGATCTGAAAGATCTTATTTTACAGGAAATACTCAGACCAGCCTGTTGCAAAATAATTCAAATCATTTTATTGTCATTTGCGTTACATTTATCCACATGCCAGATGCTTTTATCCAAAGTGACATATAATGCATTTAGGATATAAGTTTTCCAGTATGTGTGTTCCCAGGAATATATCACATGATTTTTTTGGGGGGGTGTTTTGTATTTTATGATATTTTGTTCATTTATTTTTTTGAGAAGATGTATTTAAAAGACTTTTATAGAAAAGATTAACCTGTTTGAGTCACAGTTTAATCTCTCTTAAAAGACAAAAGACAGCAATTTAGTTCTAATGAAAGTATTGATCAGAACCCTCACAAACCATTGAGGTAGATTAGATTTGTGTGGTTGTGAGGTACAGCTCTTGTTTTCATTTCACTTTAAATATTGTACTTAAAATGAGCTTTTTGGTCATGCAAATATCACATTATATTAATCCATTATTAGGTCACATTGCTTTGTGCATCTGTCTGCTGTCAGTTCAGGTCAGTCTAGCTCATAGCCTTTTCAAGGTATTTATAAGGTTTAACATATACATCATCAAGCAAGATGGTGCATTAAACTTCAAGTTTTCTCAACAGTCACGAATTGTCCTCATTAACACCTGATCTTATTTACTTATTTAATCTTATGAATTTGCTCATTCATTAAAATGCAGAATGTCTTCAGCCAATAAATTTATATTAAAGTAAATACTAAATTCTTGTTTATCAGTTTTTCAATTGGCAAGACAGAAATGTAATCTGTTGTTGTTTAAATATAATTTAATAAGACACTAATATAAAGTGAACTCTGCAATGTTTCTTTCTGACAAAAAGGTCTTTTTAGGCAAAGACACAATAGCCTTATATAGTGTATAGTTACGTATATATTATCACCAACCCACAAAGCTCAGTAACGTTTACAGTCAATAAACATGAAAGAGGAGCTTATTACATAAATTATAAACAAATTAAATAATTAACATTGTTGACCAAAACAACAACAACAACAACTTAAATAATGTCAGCAAACAGCACAACAATCGTATTAGAGGAACTGCATCAATTGTTCATGCTGCAGTGTATACACACTTAACAAATCAGCAACAGGGTTCAATATGAAATTGTTTGTTCAGACACACACAGTTTGTTCAGGGTTGTTAGGCTAGCTGGAACAACACGACCATCCAGGGAAATATTATTGTTTTAATGTTTTATTGCAGATTCAAACTCAGAGTTACAGATTTCCTTGTATCTGTGACTCAAAAAGTCCTGTATTATGAATTAGAATGTAATTCTAATGTAATTCAAATTCTAATTCATTTGCAGTGTGCTTCATAATAAATGTTCATCTGTTGGTTTACAGTCAGGTTTACACGCATGGCCATGGATTGGATGGAAGACTACACAGGAAAGTGGCCCAAATTGGATTTTATAGGATAGGATTTTTGTGTTTACACTGTTCACATAAACAGGTCTGTCAAATGTGAGCGCAAACTGGATTTACGCCACTTGTGTGAAAGCAGATTATGAATCTAATATAGCAAATAAACAAATAAATACTGATTTGGTTTTAGTTTTTAGGATCTTAGTTTTTAGGATCCTCTTAAATATCACCAACATCAGACAGACTCCGGTGAGTTTTATAAATTGAATATAATTTTAAGCAATTGCACTTACATTTTCTGTTTCACACACATCATATTTCCATAATATATCTATGATTAAAATTAAGGGAAATCTTTGGATGGTGATTTGAACAGCTCGCTAGCTGAGCACCATTTGTATGTAAAGGGATTTGCAGGAAATCTGATTCCCCTCATAAGGAGAAGTGGCTTGACACAGTGAGACTGCCAGTGTGTGGCCGTCTGTGGCTATTTGACATGTGTGATTGAGTTTACTGCTGTTCGAAGCCTGTGTCAGGACATAACGGCCGACCAGTTGTTCAGAAATGAGCTGTGAAACTGAAAGTGTGGCTAGAGTCCTCATAAGAAACTCCACTGTCAGTCCTGCCAATGTAAACACATTACTTTTACATTTTGAATTGAAAACACTTTGAGATCTGGTGTACCATATGTGCGGCGCCTTACTGCAGCAGATGTGCCTTTATGAATACTACTGTCATGGAATTAGATTATACAGGAGCTGTATAAATCCAGCTGTCATTGTAAATAAAAAACTGTAATGTTTTGTGAATGTGAAATTGTTGTTTTTTGTGGTGGTGATAGAAAAATAATGGAAAAAAATAAAAGATCCTTACTGTTGGTTCCTGCTGTGTAATCTCATTGGTCTAAAATCTGTCATAATGATACGTTAGACATGAAGTATCTTATGATTAGCTTTGATTGTCATGATGTCGCACAGCAGTTTCGTATTTAACATGGGCTGACAAATCTCTTGTCGCTGAAACCGTAGGTTAAGACACGGTATTGCGTGTGCAATCTCTCTTTGTCATAAGATTAATCGAAAATCTGAGGCTTTGGTTTGATCTGCACAGAACTGTCAGAGGAATAACATTAATTCTTTACCCTCACATGTGTATCCTTGGTCCTGTATTATTCTACAATCCGCAAGCAGATGGCCTTGAGTTTTAGAAAGAGCATGTTTTGATGGTAGGAGAGGTAGATATTGTACAACACATGGCTCAGTAATAAGGAACTAGTTGAGATCTGTAAGAATTGTGTATCAGACAGAATGTACACCAGTTTCCACAGTGATTGGTGCTGTTTACAAAGATGTTAGATGTACCGATTTATATGTTGTATGAACAGAAGTCAGTAAACAGCTATATAGACTGTCATTTTGTAAATGAACAAGTCCGTATAGACTGTGTGACAGCAGACTGTGTTAGCACACACACAGTTGTTAAAGCTTGTGTAAACTGTGCCGTTCACACTTGCATGCGCTCCACATGGTAGGTGACAGGCAGGCGAGGAGGGGTGTTTTGTAATTAAGTAGAAATGACAGAACGCTATAGAGAAGAGAAGGTCAGAGGGTTCTGAAGAAAATGTGAGAGAGGTTGACGTAACAAGTTTGAAGGTAACAAAAGGGTTAAGTTCACACAGTGAGGGTTTGTAACTGTCATCTAAACTGTACATAAGTAACAGAAGTCAATCCTCTATTGTTAATGTTGTCACAACAATTGTAAAATTATGCCTGTTACCATAATGCCAGTGACTGAGTAAATACAAATGATGACATCCAAAAATCGTATGCAAAATGTCAGCACACAGCGTTATTTAATTAAGTACAAATGAGGTGCGAGTTAATTTATTAAATTTTAATTACAACCATATTTGGCACTTCAAAACAGGACTGATTACGAAGGAGGTCTATAATTCTTGAAGAAAGCTGTCCGTTAGCATTCTTGGTTCCCCAAAAGCAGTTGCTTGACTGGCAAGGGACCCCCTACTAGAATGCAAATTAAAGCCTTCTATGTTGATTTATAAACAATCAGTTCCACAGGCAGATTATTTGAGCCAATCACATGAGCCATAAATGCCATATGACTAATCACTGTGGAACTGTAGAATGTTACATAATCACAATGCTGATTGGCTTTATTTTTGGCTTTTTTACTTGAATAGCAGTCAATGGAGAAAGATGCCTTTTTCTTTTTTTGTTGGTGTAATAACAACGTCTACCAGCAGGGTGGACGTCCAGCTAACTGGACATGCTAACAAGCCAAATCTTGGCCCCTTTGCCGCCAACTGTATTCTGTTGCTGTGTGAGCATAAGCAAAAAGAACAAAACCATTCGAAACACAAGAGGAATAAGGTCAGAGAAATTAGAGAGAAAAAGGGTGGACGGGAACATTTGGAAGAAAGATAATAACATGATTTGAGAGAGAAAACATAGTTATCATTTAACACTTAAGAAAAGAGAGAGAAAAACAGCTGGGAAACAGGCCCTCTGTTTTTGTTTGTGCCATCTGTTTAATTTTCTGCCTCAGAAATCTGGGGAAGCGCTCGCTACATTTCAAACACTCCTCTCCGCAGCCTCTCAAGTGCGTCTCTGTGAACTGATGTTTTAGTATGCGTCGGGAGATGCGGGCGTCCTCCACCCTTCAGAAGAGGAGCGCGTTGAGCGCTCGTCTTTAAATAATGGTGCTAAGACCCCGCTGAGTTCTGCTCTGCATGAGGCACAAGATCAGAGCAATGAGGAAGTGATATTACTATATGACTTATCCTGTGCTGTCTAAACAGTTACTCATTTCTTTTCTGTAATCATACTTCAATATTTGTTTTTTGACGTCCTTCCTATTACCTTTTATTGCTACATCTTTTTTATTCTGCCTGTTTTTAATTCTTTCATTCCTCTGCTCTCTGAATGTTAATTCTGTTAAATCTGCAGGTCATTTGGCTAATTGGCTACAATCTTGTTTTAATCAGGTGTGCATTTTCTTTAAAGCTGAGGTCTGTGATTTATGCGACACTAGTGTCACCAAATAAAATAGACAATATAATCAGATGATTTTCAGTAAAATAGACAATATAATCAGATGATTTTCAGTAAAATAGACAATATAATCAGATGATTTTCAGATCACTTTTACCTTCTGGTATTGGTCAGACAAATAGATGTCATGGATTTTAATTCGAGATAGGTAAAAAATCACACGTATTAGCTTTAAATAGCAAGACATTCATAGACTGCTGTTGTTTCTGTATGTTTGTGCGAGTTCCACTGATCTCCACAGTCGTGAGTGGAATGATCAGAGTGGCGTCACATATTTCCTGTTTTCCTCTTTTTGTGTTGTTTGTCAGGGCCCTGCATAAGGTGCAGCTCTTTTATGTCATTGTGGTGACAGTACGTGTCCTCTTGAGCCGTGCTGTTGTTTTTGAGAGGCAAATATGACTGTATGACTGTACTGAAGGTCACAAGGTCATGATTGTCCTATTACCGCTGCTGTTGGCCTGTGTTGATGCTATAAGAGGCTGAACTGATCAGGACCTAGATAATGCTCTCTGCTGTTTTGTGCTTGCTATAAAGCTACGCAAACATTAGGCAGTAGTCATTTAGATGATGCTTTTATCCAAAGCAACTTAAAGTCCGTGTGGGGTAACCTGAGGTTAAGTGCCTGTGCCACAAAAGCACAGGGGTAATAGCTCCCCCTGCAGTGCTCGAACCCCTTCCCAAATGGTTTTCTTTTCTTTATCATTACTAAAACATGTTTCTGTGTCCCATTTAAAAACAAACCCTGTGACCACAAAAAAACAACACCATCCATATCCCCAAGAAATAACATCATTAGGACTCTGCAGTGTAAATACAAATAAATAATGTCATTCCATTTTTTCAGTTGTTACTGAGAAAAAATATAAAAAAATATTTTGGTTTTAACTGTGTTTAAAGTTATTAAAATTAAACTTGATCAAACTAGCTTGCCCCTCCTAATTGCAGTTTAATTTAGACAGAATTGGTAGCCTTGTTTCCCTTTATGATATTTTATGTTTTTAAATGTTTTATGTTTGAAAATAACCAGATCTGTCAAACTAGGACATAAACCGCATTAAGACGTCCCAAGTTTTGATAACAGGGTTGAAAAAAAATATATAATATGCTGTATAAAAGCTATTATTTATAAATACTAATTATTTATTGAAAAAAGACTTCACTTTGTACCGTATTCATGGAAAGTGTCTTTGTTTACCAGCCAGATTCTTCTTTACTATATTCCAAATGCATTTAGGTTTATGTTTGGAGTAAATGCCAAATCCTTCATAGATTGTTCCAGTGATTTAGACCTGCCCCTTTAGACCCCAAACCCATATACAGTGCCAGACCTGTTCAGCATTATTTTGTTTATGGACATAGAAACTGGGAGGATGGAGGGAATTGGGTTCTATCTTCAGAAGCTTTAAAGACAAATAGAGTGAATATAGAGTTCTGAATGATAGAATGCGAGTGATCTGGAGCGAGTAGGGGTGAAAGATCGGCAGGGGGTCTCTGGATTCATCTGACTGCAGGAACACGGCACAGATATGTCTATCACATGACAGAGAGAGAGAGAATGACAGATCAGGAAGAGTGAGTAAACACAGAAGGGCAGTATATTTTAATCTGTACGTCTTCAAATGTATTAAGTGTACATAGAGCAACCACATACATCTAGATTTCAAAGATGATTTATAAATATCTTATATGGTTGAACATTACACAATTATTCCCATTAAATGTCAGATTTTCCCACATTAGACTGATAGTACTAACACTGTGTCCTTACCAGGGGCAACGTGACAAGATTTTAGCAACCAGCTATTTTTCGGTCCACAGTCACACTGAAATGGAAAATGCAGCACAATCAATCTCTCCATGTCAGTGATTTAATATACATGAGGAGCGACATTTTGATCAAATGGTTTTCTGTGCGAGCAACGCTAACTGGTGCATCACACCGACAAGCACTTTATCAATAGCTTGTTTCTGTATTTTTGCTGCGTCATGTTTGGTAGCCACACCCACAAATAAATCTCTTTGGTCCTTATTGGCTTTGATTGTATTACATCACATTACAATTTCAGGTTGAAAACCTTTGGTTAGCAAACAATGTAACAGTATTCATTATAGTACTAGAATGTGTATGTGTATGTCAGGTTTTTGTGTGTGTTTGTGATATCTGAGAAAGAGGTCCCATTTATCTACTGAGCTGCGAGATTATGTAAACTGACCTATCTTTCCTATAATCAGATCAGCGCACTCAGAAATAATCCAGAAACAACTGAGAAACAGCGCTGAATTCAGTCAGCCAAAAAGAGAAAGGAAAAAGGCAGGAAATCACCAAAGCTGCCCGTGGAAATATGCTGAGAATGAGAGAGTACTGTAGTTCATGCCTCAGGATGTCTGCGTTCATCTGGGATGCATATTTCATGCTTTGTCAAGCTGTTTACGGCTGCTTGTGGCCACCCCCATCTCACTTTCCTTTCCATCTTTGCTTCTATCTCTCTTTCTCTCTCTCTCTCTCTCTCTCTTTGCTCTTATGAAATCACATTTCTTTTTTTCTGTTTAATGAGAGTGCGAGGAAAGATTGTTTATATTCAAATACTTTAGCCTGAATCTTTTCTCATTTCACACCAACACATAAACCACAAAACAGCCCCAAAATATATAACCATCATTATTGTTCTGTGATGTTTTCCAGGATTCAAATTGTATTTGTTCGCTGTATAGAACGGTGAGGCAAAAAGCTTTGCAATCTACAGTAGGTGACAACTAAGAGCATTTCTGGATAGACCCAAAGGTACAGAAACACAGGATGTGCTACGAACTAAAACTTGTATGTGTATAAGGTTTATTTCAGATGAAGTTAATGGTTTTTAAATTCTGAAAATCGTTACGGAATATAGTTCTGTTCTGTTCTGATCTATTTTGCGTTAGTCTATAATAATTCTTAATACTTTTTTAGAAAAACAATAGACGTTTTCTGTATGACCTCATTTAGACAGTTAAATAAATGTGTGTGTGTGTGTGTGTGTGTGTGTGTGTGTGTGTGTGTGTGTGTGTGTGAATTAGAGGGTATACAGGGTAATAATATCTGTTAAATCAGGCTTGTGTTGGCATTAGGTTGAATGCATCAGTGCTCTTTAAATTATATAACTCTCTCTGACAAACACAACATTTCTATATCTTTCTATGCGTCTCATGGCTTCCATTACATGCACAAACACAAACATTAATGGTCATAATGATTGTAGTTCCTTCGTATAATAACATGCTAGACATACATTCATGCATATAGTCATGAACAGCATGCATTGAATCACAGAGAGGGAGGAGGCTGAGTTACAGCAGGGTTTCCTACAGTATGACTCGTGCTGTTCCATGTCATACATGATTGCAGAAGTGAGTGTGAAAAGGTCAAAGGTCAAATTATGATTCTCAGTCTGTTGCCTTTTCAACAAACAACAGTCATTAGTGAACATTAATCAAGTTTATGTAAATTAGTGTAACCAGATGACCCGTGAATTAATAGCAATTAATATCCACAATGTCCTGAATTATCACAGCGACATAAAGCATGTGTCATGTAGCAATTTTCTATAAAGTCAGCCGAAACATTTACTGACTCATCAAATGAGGTTTGACTCGGGTCCATTGAACCATTAGTCAGCCCAGGTTCGCCTAATAGCGATTTGTCGAGGAGTGAGGTCACACAAAATGGGTTGTTTGAGAGCCACAGCGACACAACACAAATGCTCTCCTGTATTTTAATCTAGCACAGAGTAATGCTCTGGAAAACAACAGCTCAATACAGCCACCAGCTTCCTTCACTCATGCTTTATGCAGAGGGCCCAAATGCTCTCCACTAATAAGCAGAAACACTCTGTGGCCCTTCTCTTCATAAAGAGACCTTCAGTCAAAGAGGGCAGGGAGGTAATGAAACAGCCCAACATGCTCCCCAGACCCTGATATTAATTACCACCTCAGCTATGGAAGGAAAGACTGGGTTTCTCCATCTTACAGGGCTCTCACCTAAAGATCAGTCTCAGCGTGTGACTACAACTCTGCCATTTCATATCTGCTCACCGGGATCTCAGTTCATCTGAACTGAAGTGAACTCATCTGACGAGCTGTGGCTTTTCTGTGAGAGATGATGGAGTCATACAGAGATGAGACCCTGTTCCACATGAGTTTCTTCTGACATGCAGAAGACATGCTGGAGATTTCATTGTGAAGATACAATGATTAACACCCATCAAATCTCCATCTTAAAACTTTTGTGGCTTGTAGTTCATGTCTGTTTGATTCGGGCCATCTAAGTGATTTATGAACTTATCACTTTTTAAGTGAAACGGATATACATTTTTTATTGTATTGTAAAACACACTTTCAGGGGTCCAATAGGTTCCTGTCCTAAAGACTAAAATGAATATTTAATGAAAGGAGGATGTGATTTGAGTGTTCAGTGTGTCTCTGGGAGTGCTGGATTTACCAGTTGTATATGTTCCCCTGTAGCTAGACTGTGGTTTGATTCCCAGGGAATGTATGTACTGATAAAATGCATAACTTCAATGTACTGTTAGTGCATCTGTAAGTTACTTTAAATAAAAGCGTCTGCCAAATGCATACATGTACATGTAACTGAGTACATGTGTAAACTAAATGCTATTGGCCTAACAGGTTATAATGGGGAGAGGTCTTCAAAATGCCTGCCCAGACTTTCTGTTTTAATAGGGAATAGTATAGCAAGTTGCCTGTGTTTGTGCGTGTACCACTGGGTTTTAAATGTGATTGCACAAATCAAACTGGTAAAATGATGACTGCTCTGGGTGCTGAACTCATTATATACATGTTTAGTAACAGCAGGAGAGCATAAGACATGTTTGCGTGTGCATCGTGCCCTGTAGACCAACACTAATTGGTGTTCCAGTGTTAAAATGTGAAGCAATGTAAACACATGGCTGTTTTTAAAACACAGGCTCTGGATCAAAGATAACGGCGCATACCCAAAGAACTTTAATATATATGTTAAAATATTTGCTTCATGCTGGGGCTACTAAAGAACTGCTGACAGTTTAAAAGTTCTTGGAGGTACTGAGAGTGAAATTGTTAGAGAACTGAAATGGTGCCTAGAGGTTCTCCAGAGGATTAAGTCTGTGTGACATCTGAGGAACCCCAGATGGGGCCTCGAGACTCTCTTCATTTTCACAGTAGCAACAACTTCTCATAGAAATGCTTGCAGAGTGTCACACATCCACACAACCAGATTTGAAGAGTGAATTTGGTTGATATTTGACCGGAGGTACAGGCGTCTAGTTGTTTGTCATTCAGTGAATGACATTAGCAGAAGAAGAGCTCAAGCTAACCTTCATACATTCACACACTCTTATTGTACAAGCTATATATAACATAGCAGAAAACAGAGGCACTGTAAGATTTGACCCCATTTCTAAATGGAAAAAATGCCTGTTTAGAAAAAATGTTACAGATGCAATAGTCTTGATATTTACTATTGTTGTTGTTACCATGGTTACAGGCATTACTCATGGCTATCAAGAGTTAGTGAAGGGGATTGACTTGTCTATTCATACAGACAGTCAATTCAAACTTTTTTCAATGCTGTCTGCTGTT